>JAWQFY010001160.1:0-13245 GCA_037055185.1 Capillidium rhysosporum
AAGACAGTCTTCATTGGAAACTATCACAGTAGTAGTACCCCTAGAGTTCAACAAGTGCTGACGGAGAAAATAGCCAACAGAATAAGAACTAAACAGTACAATACACATAGTAGTACTTGAAGGCCACTCTAGACAAAGTACAGCCAAAGTTAACAGTTCAATCTTTGACAGAATCACAAACTTTCCTGCCAATTACCTCTACGTGCTAACAAAAGAACATAAACCAGAAGACAAAATGTCTAGCCATTATTCTGAGGTAAACTTAATTCAGAACAAACCCACAGTTGAAGGTGCAGCTGATCATCCTAGAAATGAACCAACCCAGCACCCTAGGTCAACATATTATATATATATAGCTTTATATTTCTAATACATCTATTTAATAAGTATTTTTTTACATACTTTTTTAACTTATATAAATTGTTTTATAATAATATAAAAGCTATAATAATTAAATATTAAATAATATATTATATTGATATAAAAATTTAGTATTTTTTAAAAATTAAATAATAAAAATAAATAATAATATAAGTTAAAAATAATATAAGATTTAAATATATATATATTTTTTATATTTTAAAAATTTATTATATTTATTATATTTTATTTTAAAATTTTAAATACTAATATAAAGCTTATAATATATATATATTATTTTTTAAAATAAAAACTATTTAAAATTTAAATAAGTTTATTTATTTAAAATATTTATTTATTTATAATTATAGGTTTTATATACTTATATTATAAACTATAAATATTAGTATTTTATTAATACTATATAGCTAAAAACTATATATTTTTTATAGCTATTTACAACTATTTTAATAAACATTACTAGTATAACTTTATTATATAAAGTTAAATATATAATATAAATTTATAAAAATATAATATTTTTCTATTTTACTATATAAATTAAATATTATATACTTTTTTATTATTATTAAGTTTAAACTAAAAATTAATCTAAATATTTTAATTAAGTTAATATTAAAATTAAAATTATTTTGTAATATATATAAATTTTAATATTTTTTAGTTATTATATTAGTAAAAAATAATAACTATATTTAAAATATATAATCTATATTAAAATAACTTAATAGCTTTTAAAAAATTTAAATTTATACTATTTTAGCAAAATTATAATTTTATAGCTATATTATAAAAATATTAGTAGTAAATTATCTTTATATAATAAAGTTTTTATTTTAAATATATAAGTATTTTTTATATTAAAATAAGCTAAAAAAGTCTATATAGCTAATAAATATATCTTTTAATTATAAATACTTATTATTTTAATTAAAATAATATATATATCTTATTTTTATAGCTTTGTTATAAAAATATTATACTTATTAAATTTGCATTTATTTATATTATAAAGCTATAAATATTTAAATATTTTTGTTTATATAATTATATTTTTTTCTTATATATTACTATATAGTATATTTTTAGCTTTAAAACTTTATTTTAAAAATAAATATTTTTTAAGCAGTTTTATAATTTTTTATAATATTAAAGTAAAGTTTTTATACTTTATTAACTTTGTAAAATTATTTAATTTTATTTATATTTTAAATATTTTATAAAAGTTTAAAAAGAAATAAATTTATAATTTTATATATTATAAAACTAAATAATATAATATTATATACTTTTTATGATATAAAGTATTATAAAAAAATAGCTTTATTTATTATTAAAAGTATTTAAAGTAAATTTACTTAGTATAGCTAAATAAGTTAAGTTATTATAAAGTTATTTTAAATTTTAAAATAAAATTTTATAATATAAAATATTATACAAATTTAATTAATATATATTTAATATTTATAGTTATAATTTTTAGCTTACTTTTATATAAATATATTTTTATTTTAAATATAATATAAGCTATAAACTCTAATTATTTTATAATTATATAATTATATAATTATATAATATTTTTAAATAATTTTTTAGTATATAATTATATTACTATTATATTTTTGATTTTAATAAAACTTTAAATTACTTTTATAATATTAATATATTAATATACTTTAAAATATTATAAATAATAGCTAAAAAATATATTACTTAATTTACTTATATATAATAAGTATAAAATATAATATTTTATATTTATAGTTATAGGCTATAAATAATTATAAAATTAGAATTTTTATATTAAAAATAATATAATAAAATTTTAAAATTTTTATTTTTTAATTTATTTTTAAATATTTAAATATATATTAAAATATAAAAATTTTAAAAGTATATACTAGCTATATAGTAATTAATATATTTTAATAGTAGTATTCACTTTTAAATTTTTATTTTTTAATAACTATTAGTAAAGTATATTAAACAATATTTTTTAATATATAAAAAGTAAATAAATTTATTTAATATATTTATTTTTAGCTTACTTTATTTTAATTTTTAGCAATATTTTAAAATTTTTTAATAATATTTAATACTTATTTACAATCTATTATAATATATAGAAATTATAAAAATTGTAAAAAAAGTTTAATTAATAAGTATTTACTAATATTTATAAGTATATATAAAAAGCTTTTTAATTTATAAATTTAGATTTTTATTAACTATAAAGTTAATATTATATATACTTTAAAACTATTAAAATGATATAGTTTTTAATTAAAAAATTTAAAAAATTTAAAAAATAATTATTAGCTTAGATAATTTAAAATGTTTAATAAAGTTTTAATTTTAAAATATTTTAAAAAAATTTTAATTAATTTAAATTTATTTATATTTAGTTACTTTTATAGCTTTTACTTTATCTTTAATTTAATATTTTTAATATTTTTTATTTTTGTTTACTAAATATTTATTAGTATTATTTATTTATAATAATTAAAAATAAATAGTAAAATATATAAATAAATACTAATTTAGTATTAAAAACTAATAAATATATAGTAAAATAAGTAATAAAATATATTTAAATAATAGAATATATATATATATAAGCTATAAAAATATACTTAGTAATAAATATTAGTAAATATAAAAATTTTATAATTTAAAAAATAAAATAAAACTTTATTTATAAAAAAATTAAAATTAAAATTTTAATTAAATAATATATATAATTACTTATTAAAATATATTATTTAGCTAAAATAAATTTGTTTTAAATATAAATAATAATATTATAATAATATAAGCTTTTATATTATATAATAGCTAAACTTTAATAATATAGATTTTTATTACTACTATTATAACTATTTTATTTACTTATAAATAAATACTTTTTAAATAGTTATATATTAAGTATAGATTTTATAAATATAAAATAGTTATATTAATATTAAAAGTAAATATAAAATAATAATATAAATAAATTATATAAATAACTATATCTTTTATTTTAATATTTTAAAATATAATTTTTTTATATTTTAAATAGTATTGTAGTTTTTTATAATTAAAATATTATAAATAATTTTTTTACTTGATTAATATAAAAATTTAAGTTTAAGCTAAAATTTTTAAACTTAAACTTAATAATTTAAAATTCAAAAGCTATCTAAGCTTTTAAATATTGCTTTAATTTATTTTATTATAAAAATTAGAAATTTTTAAATTTTCTTATATAGCTTATTTATATATATATTTTTTGAGTTTAGTAGCTATTATAATAATAAATTTTAAGTTTTTACTAGTTTTAAATTATTAATAAAAAGTGTTATAAATATTTTAAAGCTAAAATAATATAAAATATATTTATTTTTTATTTACTATAATATTATTTAAAAAAATAGTTTTTACTAAAATTAAACTCTTTTTTCTAATTTTAAGCTGAAATATTAGTAATAATTAAAATGTTTATATTTACTAGTTATTATTTATTTAAAAATCTTTATTTTAATAAATTTTATTTATATTATTATATTTAAATATTATAATAAAAATAATTATTTTTTAAAAATAAAATTTTTATAATTGCTAGTTTTTAAAATTAATTAGCTTATTTATAAATATATTTTAAAAGCTTTAATAATATATTAATTTATTTTTATTTAAAACTATAACATTATAAGCTTTATTATTTAGCTTATTTAATTAAGCTTTACTAATATTTATTTTTTTAAACTTTTATTTATTTTTTATTTTTTTAATAAGCTAATAAATACTAATCTTATTTTACTAAGTATTATTTTAATATAAGTTAATTTATAATTATATTTTATTAAGTATTATTTAATATAATAATTTATAATTAGAGATAAAACTTAATATAGCTTAGTTATACTTAGTAATTAATGAAAAATATATAAAAAATATAGAAAAGTAAAGTTAAAGCTTTTTTAAATAGTTTAACTATAACTTTACTTAATAAATAACTTATTATTAATTTAATTTTATTAGCTTTATTAATTTTTTACTAGATTTTTTTACTAAAATATAAGAACTTTCTCCTAAAATTATAGATTTTTTATTTTATTTTCTATTTTTATTCTATATAAACTACTTTATTTATATAATATATAAATAGTTAGATCTAGATTTATTTAACTATATAGGTATTTACTATATCTAAATTAAGTTTTTTCAACTATAAAATTAATTACTATTATTACTTCTAATTCAGTATTATAAAAACTATTATTTTAAAATAAAAATATTAAAATATTAAATAAATATATACATTTTTATAGCTTTTTTATATTTATATTAATTTAAAATATTATTTTTTAATAAAATTACTTATTTTAAAAACTTAGCATATTAAGCTTTTTTAAATTTTTTTAAAATTAAGTAAAGTTAAAAAGTTAATAATTTATATATAAATAAATAAAATTAGCTATAAAATTTATATATTTATAATATAATTTATAATAAATATATATATATAATTAAATATTAGTAAATGTAAAAAAAAATATTATTTTAATAATTTTTTAGTTTTATAAATATTTAAAGTATTTAAAAAAGTGTTTAAATTATATATTTTATATATATTTCTTTTTTTAATACTTATTTTAAAGCTTATTTAAAGACTTAAATAATAATTTATTATATTTTTTATTATTATTAAAAATATATAATAAATTTTTATTTTTACTTTCTTATTTTTAAGTTAAATTTACTTATATTTAGTAAGCTACTTTTTAAACTTGTAAAAAAATTTAAATCTGTCTAATTTTTATAAGTTTGCTTAATTTTACTAAGTTTTATCCCTTTTAATATTTATTATATCTTTGCTCTTATTTTGAATATTATTTTTAAACTATATACTAAAACTACCTATTACTTAATCAGTATTCTACTTATATTATTAGTAGAAAAATAATTATACTTTACAAAATTTTAATTAAAATACTACCTTAAAACCCAGATTTTATTAGAAGTTTTAGTATACTTTTTAAATATTTTCAAAATAATATCTATATACTTAATCTTTATATTTTGCCTTAGTTATAACCTGGAGAACTAGAGAGAATGTCCTCATTTCTTCATATATATTATTAATTATATTTACTTTTTTGTCAGGTATAGTTATTAAATACATTTTATCTATTACTACTTTTTTTTAAATAAATTTTATTTATAATATTGCAAATATATTTAAACTAACAATTTTATCTAATGAGTACATTTTATACTTTTTTAGACTAAAATATAATTTATTGGTAAAATTTATTGTCACTATTTAACTTAAGCTTATTTTTCCTCAATATTTTATAATATATTTCCCTCTTATTATTTGATACTAGAGTTCTAACCTTTGTTAATTGAAGAGCTTATTTTTTTAATTTTTCAAAGGGCTGGAAATTTTAAAAGCTAATTAAATTACTATAGAATTAAAAGAGTTAGCTTGGTTTTTCAAATAGTACTGCATAAAAAGTGCTTATGAGCTGCATACAACTCTAAGGGCTTAAATTGGATCTCTTGCTTACTGCCTCCACTAGTACTTTTGTGCAAAATAAAAGGTAAAAAGCTTAAATTTTATAAATTAAAGTATATATAAAACGCATAATTGAAATTTAAAAGTAATCCAATGATATATTTATAAAAATTTTATTATTTAGTTTTTCTTTAACAATTATGTACTAATCTGCATCTTAGGCTTTGGACTCTAACTTTTTCGAGAAACTAAATATTTTACTTTTAAGCTTAATTTTGTTATTTAACCATAAACTTGATTTGCTAAAAATTACAATGCTTAAAAATACAGAAAAAAGTTTTAAAAGTTTGAAAATTTTCTGAATATTAAAATTAATTTTCTATTCGAAACTTTAAAATAGGTACAAATCTATAATTTACATTATAAATTAGCAAGAAGACTTAATATTAATCAACTTTTACTCTTAAAATTTATAGTAAATTATCGACAAATAAGCATCCAAAGGTTGTTTACCCACAAGTTATTAATCTAAATACAAATATATAAAAATTACTATGGGTTTTGGTATGTATTTTTTATATCAAAATAGCTACTTTATAGTTTATCAGTTCAAAGCCTGACCTTTGTTTTTTAGGTGATCGT
Organism: Capillidium rhysosporum; assembly: GCA_037055185.1. Lineage (NCBI taxonomy): Eukaryota > Fungi > Entomophthoromycota > Entomophthoromycetes > Entomophthorales > Capillidiaceae > Capillidium > Capillidium rhysosporum. The sequence goes on from JAWQFY010001160.1 coordinate 6,527, forward strand.
GGCGGCCGTGGAGGAGGTAGAGGTGGATTTAGAGGCGGAGACCGTGGTGGTCGAGGAGGAGGCAGAGGCGGAGGCCGCGGTGGTTTTGGAGGCGGCGACCGTGGTGGCCGTGGAGGTTTTGGAGGAGGTAGAGGAGGAGGTAGAGGCGGAGGTCGTGGCGGCGGCCGGGGAGGTGATCGCGGTGGCCGTGGAGGCAGAGGAGGCGGTGGTGGTCGTGGCCGCGGTGCTCCACGTGGAGGTGCTCGTGGTGGTGCCAGAGGAGGTTCGAAAGTTATTGTCGAACCTCATCGCCATGAAGGTAGATATTTTATTAATCTTGTTTTAAGCTTTTTATAAGGTGTCTTCGTTGCTCGTGGTAAAGAAGATCTTTTAGTTACCAAAAATTTAGTTCCTGGTGAATCCACCTACGGTGAGAAACGTATTGCTGTCGAAGTAATTTTTTTCTTTATATTAATTACTAATTTTTTAAGGGCCCCGATGGTACTAAGACTGAATATCGAGTATGGAATCCTTTCCGTTCTAAATTAGCTGCTGGTATCTTGGGTGGTGTAGACAAAATTTACATTGCTCCAGGAAAAAAAGTTTTATATCTTGGTGGTTCAAGTGGTACAACTGTTTCACATGTAGCTGATGTTGTTGGTCCAGAGGGTGTTGTGTATGCTGTAGAATTTTCACACCGTTCTGGTCGTGATCTGATTAATGTTGCCAAAAAGCGTACCAATGTAATCCCCATTATAGAAGATGCTCGTCACCCTCACAAATACCGTATGCTAGTTGGTATGGTAGACGTTGTATTTGCTGATGTAGCCCAGCCCGATCAAGCCCGTATTATTGCCCTAAACGCCCACAATTTCCTCAAAAATGGCGGTCATATTGTCATTTCCATTAAGGTAGTTTGCATTTTAGTATAAATTTGCTAATTTTATAGGCTAACTGCATCGATTCGACTGTAGATGCTGTAAAAGTGTTTGCTTCAGAAGTAAAAAAGATGCAACAAGAAAAGATTAAGCCTCTCGAACAAATTACATTAGAACCTTACGAACGTGATCACGCTCTTGTTGTTGGTGTTTACAGGTGATTTTTTTTATTTGACTCTCCTAACAATTATTAGACCTCTTCCCAAAGCTTAAGCTTACATAGACTTTACACTGAAAAGTTAGCTTTATAGCCTTCAAGTTTTGGTTTAATTTACCTCTAAGTTTTATATCCTAAGTCCAAATTTGAGCTTATTTGAATATATGTGAGCAAATGAAGTTAGTCTCAAGCTATGAATTTAAATTGCACACCTCACATTTCTTTACTATGCTCATGTTTAGAAAATATAGAATTTTCTTACTTTTTAATATTTGTTTTCCTGTTGTTTTATTCTTTAGCCTTTAAACACTATTTAGTATAATTTATATTAGAGACAATAAAAAATATTCAGAGAATTAAAATTGAAGACTAAGTTTTAAATTTTATTTTAAATATTAAAACTATAATAAATTAAGCTTTGAACAAAATTTTATATTATATGATTATAAATTATAATCTTTTATAATATAAAATTCAACTTTACTAGCTTAACAATTTTTTATACCTAGTAAAAATTAATAGTATTAAAATTGTAAAAAAATATACCTCTAATTTTAATTTTAAACTTAATTGATAAAAATAAGTTAATAAATTAGCTAGAAATAAATCTTTATATTTATATTTATTTGTTTTTTACATATTGAAAAGTTAATAATTTTAGGTATATTTTACTAAAAGTTATTTAAAAAATAAAATTTTAAAAGGTAAATTAACTATATAGTAATTAGCTACTTTTAAAAGTATATTTGTTATATAATAGTAGATATATTTCATTAAAAATTAAAAATTAAAATAAAATATCTAAATTTTAAGCCTTTTCATTTATTAAATTTTAAGATATTATATTTAACATTTGTTTTATATAATAATAATAAAAGCTTTAAAAAATTATTACTATAGTTTAAATATAATATAATAAGTATTATATTATAATTTAATATTAACTAAGCTTAAATTAGCTATAGTATTATATAAAATAAACTAATTTAAGCTAAAAATTTTATTATTTTTATATATTAGCTTTTTAAAAAACTTTAATAATTTAATATATGAAAAATTAAGTTATAAAACTTATTAAAAAAAATAATTTTTAATTTTTAATTAAAACTAAATAAAAAATATATTTATAATTATTAAAATTTTAATTTTAATATAATTATATTAAAAAATTTTAAAAAAATTAAAATATTAAGATAAAGTTATTAACTTTTTAACTAAAAATAATTTTTTCTTTTTTAATTAAATTAAGATATATTTTTAATATATATTAAAATTTATAAGCTATAGTATTATTATTATAAATAACATATTATTAATATTTATTAAAATATAAATTTTTATTAATATAAAAAAATTTAATCTCTAAAGATAATAATATTAAATTTTTTAAAAATAAATAAATATTTACTATATTTTACAAAAAGTATTAAAAAATTTTAAAGGATAAAAGCTATTAGTATAAGTACTTTATACTATATAATAAATATTTATTTTCAAAATTATATATATATTAATATCTTTAAATATTTAACTTTTTGTTTAAATTATAGCTTTAAAAGTAAGTAAATACATTGTAGTTTATTTAATACTATTTTAAATAATGTAATTTTAAGTAGATTATATTTAAAATAAACATCTACTTTAATAAATGGCTTTTTTTTATTTTTTTTATTACAAAAAAACTTTTTTTCATTAGTTTTTTGCTTGTTTATATATAGTTTTAATTTTAATATATGCTTTTTCTCCTTTTTCTTTTTTTACAGGATTTTTTTAAGCTAATTTTCTAATATTTTTGACTAGATATTTTTTTCTAAATCTTAGTTTGACCAGTATTTATTTCTTCTTTCTATTTCTTTAACTATTTAGATAATTTATAAAATATATATTAAATATTTAGTAAGTAATATATTTTCTTCTCTAAAATTAATAATGATTACTAAATATATATATTTATATTTTAATAAGCTACAATTTCTTCAAATTAAATTATACTTATTTTAATTAGATTATTTTTTATAAATTAATATAAAAACTTCAGTCTTTTTTCTAAAGTTTTTATCCTTTTAATAAAATATTTACTATTTAAGGCAGCTAAAAAAACAATAATAAGTAAATATATATATATATACTTCTAATATACTTATTTTATAAGTATATTTATAATTATTTTAAATAAATTATAAAAATATTATATATTATAATTTTATTTTAATAATACTTAGCATTATAAAATATAACTCTAAATTTTAAAATAACTAAAATATAAGTATAACTTATTTTATATAGTAAAATAAGTTTAAACTTTACTTACTTTTAAATATTTAAAAGCTACCTTTTTTATAATATTATATAGTATAAATTACTTAGTATAGTAAAATAAAGTTATAAAATTATATATTTATATTTTTATAAAATTTTAATTAAAATAAAAATTAAATAGCTTATAAGCTAAATAAAATATTAAAGTAAAGTTTTAAACTATAGTATATTATTAAAATAGTTAAAAAAATAAAAAATATAGCTTAAAGATAAAACTTTTATATTAAATAAGTATACTAATTATTTAAATAATATATTTAGTTTTTTATTACTTTATTATAAAAGTATATATAAATTTAATATATTAATTTTTTAACAATATAGTTATAAAAATGCAAACTAAATTTATTATCTTAATTATAATTATAATTACTTATAGCTTATAACTATAAGTATTAATTTAGTTTGCTTTTTTTACTTGTACTAATTTAATAGTAATTAAGTTAACTTTAAAAACTATATTTTAAAGTATAAAATATACTTAATATATTAAAAGTAAAGCCTTTAATATATAAATTTAATACTTTGTAATAAAAATATTTTATATTATTATAATATTTAAACTTTTTTAAAAATTTTAGTATATAAAATAGTAATTAAAGCTATTTTTTATACTTTTAGAATATTTAAAATAGATCTAAATATTAGATTTAATTAGATAGTTATTTTAACTTTTTAGTAAATAGCTATAATTTTATTTATATTTTAACTTTTTTATTTTTTTTTCTATTAAAAATCAGTTTTATACTTTTTTAAATACTATTTTAATAATTAAATTCCTTTTTGATTATATAGTAAATTTTTATAATTTTTATTTTTTAAATATTTTCTAATAATGACTTTTTGTTAATTAGTTTTCTTAATAGGTTTTTTAAAATTTTATTAGATTTTAAAAACTTTAAAATTTCCTTTTTTTAGGTTTTTTTAAAACTTTTTCTTATTATTTTTAGTAAAACCTTTTTTTAAAATTTCAAAAAAACTTAAAAATATAATATTAAAATAATTTAAAATTTTTTTTCTCTTTATTTTTTTTAAATGATTTTATTATTAAATATATTTTTTTACCTTAACTATTTACTTTATTTTTAATTATATACTTTTTTTTTTATTTAAAGCTCTTTTTTAACTATTTTTATTTTAATATTTATTTAGCTTTTTAAAAATAAGTTTAAATAATAATTCTTTTTTTAAATAAATTATTTCTTTTTTTTAGAATTTTCTACTTAATTATTTATAAAAAAAGGTCTAAAAAAAGTTTTACTAAACTTAACTTAATTATTAAATCTTCTAAATTTTTAACTTATATAGTTTTAACTAGTAATAAATTTTATTTTTATATATATAGTTTTATAAATATTATATCTTCTTACTATTAATTTAAACTAACTAATTATATATTAATAATATAAATTTATTTACTTTACCTATTAAGTTTTTTTAAACTTACATTCAATTTTATCTAATAGTCTAACCTTTTTTTAATAAGTTTATATTAACTATAAAATTAATATAAAATATATAAAATATTAGTATAAAGCTTTTTAACTAATATAAAAGTATATATTATATATTATTTTATATAAGAAAGCTTTATAGTTTAAACTTTAATTTATTTAAAAATATTTAAATATTTTTAAGTTTAACTTAAAAATAAGTTTAATTTATAAAATTAAATTAAGCATACTTTTTTTAATTTAGTAAAAAAGCCTTATAAATCTAAGGTTTTATAAAAACTATTAATAAAGCTATATTAACTATAGTAGTATAATATTACTATTAGTTTATATTCTAAATATATTTAAAATAAATATAACTTATTTAGTATATTTTTAAATAATTAAGGATAAAATTATAAAAAACTCTAAATTTTAAATAATTATTATAAATTATTTTATTTAAATAGAATATAATTATATATACCAAAAATAAATATATAAAATATTTATAAAATAACTTTTATATATATTATTACAAAATTTTTTATAATAAATGACTATTTTTATTTATAAAAAAAATATTAATTTACTTTATTTTATTTAATTAAATTATTTTATATTATATAATTTCTTAAAATTTAAGAATAAAGATAATTAAAGTTATTATTTTAATTTTAAATAATTTATATTATTTAAAAAAAATATCAACTTACTTTACTAAGCTTTTAAGTATTAAAGTGCTAATATTATTTATTATAATAACTTTATTTATTATTAAAATTATACTAGCATTAATTTTTATCTTATTTACTATATTATAAATAAAACTAGCTTTATTAAAAATATAACTTTTTTTATATTATTTTATCTTTTTTATATTAAAAATATATTTACTTTTTTACTCTTTATTATATATTTAAATAGCTTTTTAGTTTAATTACCTATATTAAATAATGATTACTAATTAGAAGTAGTTAATAAGCTAATTTAAAAAACTTATAAATAGCTACAAAAAGTATATAACTTTTAATTATATAGTTTAAATAAAATAAAAATAGCTTAAATATTAAAAAAATTTTAATATAATTTTTTTTTAAATTATTATAATATTTTTTTAATATATAAAATTTTTAAAATAATTTTCTAATTTAAATAATACTTATTGTATAATTTAAATATTTAAATTTTAGATATATATATATAAATTTTATTTTAATAATATAAATATATTAAAAAAAATTATATTAATATTTTAAATTTTAATATATTATTTATATTATTATAATAAACCTGTTCTGTTATTAATTTTTTTTCTTTAAAATTTTTAAATATATTTTAATATATATACAATTTAATTATATTAAGTTAATAGATATTATTAAGCTTTTTATATAGAAATTAGCTATTTATTAAAGTAGTTAATCTTTTTTTAATACTAACTTTTATATTAATATATTTTATAAACTTATAAAAAAGTTTTAAAAAAATAATACTTTAAAAAAAGCATTATATAATTTATTAAATATATATTTTATAAAACTAAAACTTTTACTAATTAAAATTAAATACTTATTATTTTAAATTAGCTAACTAAAAATAAAATTTTATTATTTAATACTAATAATTTTATTTTAATTTACTTTAAGTTATTATTTTTTACTATTAATAAAATTTATATATAAATAGTCAATTAGCTACTTTTAAAAGTAGCTGATTTCAATTTTGAAAATACTATAAAAAAGAAAATACTCAATAAAAAAGTATGAAAATTAAAATATAACTTACTTATAATATATTTAGTTAATTTTATAAATTATTTAACTTTTAGTTTTGTATACTAAAAGTTATTTAAATTTTAAATTTTTTAAAAAGTGTACAGTACTTTTGAAA
>JAWQFY010001161.1:0-13230 GCA_037055185.1 Capillidium rhysosporum
TTAATATTAACTATTTATTATAAAAATGAATTAGTAAAAATTATAATTTTTTTTATTAATTTTAATAAAATAGCTAATAATAATATTTTTTATTAACTTATTTAATTTAAAAAACATGGTTTTTAATAAAATTTTAATATAAAGCAGTTTATTATACCTAATTAGCTTATTTATATTATTAGATAAAATAAATTTATAAAAAATATTAAGTTTATAAGCTAAGTATAGCAACTTTATAAAAAATAAATTGAAATTTTATAGTTTAAAAAATATATTAAAAGTATTCATTACTTTAAATAATATATTTAAAAGTATATTTATTAAATTTAAAATTATAGCTATATAAATAAGCAATTAACTATTTTTAAAAATAGCTAATTTTTATATAAAAAGCTTAATAAAATTTTAATAACTTACTATAATTTAACTTTATAAATAATTTTTTTAATACTTAATTTTATACTTAATAACTTTTAGCTATAGAATTTAAGTTTTTATTACTTTATTAAAATACTTTTGATAGCTATTTATAATTTTTTTTAGATTAGCTCTACTAGTATTTTGCTAAATATATTTAATATAATTCTATAAATTATTAATATTTTCTTTTTTACTATATAGAAAAAATAAAGTATAATTTTAAAAAACTTTTTTTAAACATTATTTAAATAAAGCCTAAAAGCTATTTAAGCATTTTAAATTAAATTAAAGTTTAAGTTATACTACTTTTTACTATATAAAAAGCTAGTTAAAAATTTTAATACTAGCATTTTTAATATAATTTTTTAATTATTATAGCAGTTTAAAAAAGAATAAAGAATATAAAATAAACTTTTATATATATTAAAATAGCTTAATAGTTTTTAAACAAACTTTTTAAAAAAAAACTTAGAATAAATTTATATATTTTTATAATAATATTGTAAAAATATTAGCATTATAACTATTATATATATATTAAACATCTTTTATATTACTAATATATAGCTTTAGTAGTTAACTTTAAAGTTATTAAATTAATATAAGTTATAATTTACTATATAGTTAATTTTATTATTTTAATTAAGCTAATATATATAATTTTTAACTTTATATTTATTTATATAATATAATTATATAAATCTAAATAATATTATTTAAATAGTTAGCATTTTCAAAAATTATACTTTTAGCCTATACTAATTGTTTTTTCTAAATTATTTTAATAATATACTATAATATTAAAGTATAGCTTTAATAATTTATAAGGCTTAAAAACTATTTAGTTTTATTTATATTTAAAAACTTATAAAGAAATAAAAGTATAACTTTATATTTTACTAAGCTAAGTTTAGCAAAACTGCATACTTTTTTTTAAATAATAAAAATAAGATAGTTTTAAATATTTAAAAGTATATTTAGATTAAACTTTATAAAATAAAGTAAATTAAGCTGATATTTTAGCTATTTTAATATTTAAGATAGTATTATAATTTATTTAAACTAACTATAAATTAAAAGTATTTATATATATATACTTTTTATATTTACTTATAGTAAAAGTTAAATATTTAATATTTTTAGCTATATTATTAACTATATAACTATTTTTAATATATAGCTAATTATAATAATTTTTATAGTTATTAGCTTACTTTTATATTAAAATAAGCTATAAATTTCTATTTTTTATACAATTATAAACTAAAAATAACAGTTCATTATTAATATATAAATATATAATATTATATCAATATTTTATTAAAATTTTAGTATAAATTTATAATATTATTATAGTAATATACTTTAGAAAATTATAAATATTAGCTATAATAATTATTTAAATAAAAATAATATAATATAAATTTGATAATAAAATATATAAATTAATTAGCTAAATAATTTTTTTATATTAGCTATCTCTTATTTATTTTTTATTTTTAGATTTTATACTTTTTGAGAATTTATAACAACTTTGAAGTTTTTATTAATATTTTAGCTTTTTAGTAATTTTAAAAAGTTAGTTTTTATAAGCTTAGAACTATTAAATATTATATTTTAAACTTTTTTACTTTATATATTTATATTAATAATTATAACTATAATTAATATATATATATTTAGCTAATAGATTTTAATTACTAGGTTTATACCTATTAATGCATTTTTTTATTATAGTTTTATTATATATAAATAAAATTTGACTTTTTTAAATAGATAAATATCTGCAATTTTAATTAGTATAGTTAATTATTACTTAGAACTACAAATAAACTTTATTAAAACTAGAAAATAATATGCTGTATTTTAAAATAAAAATTTAATAATATATAAAAATAATAATAAATTAAATATTTATCTTCTACTACCTACTTTTATTATATATATTAATACTAACTATTTAAAATTTAAAAATAATAATATGCAATAAATAAAATCAGTTAATTCAATAGCATAGTAAAAATTTAAATTAGTGCTTTAGGTATATTTTTCTTCTATGTAATCCAAAAAAAAGTAGTTAACACTTATTATGGTAAGCTATAGAATATTTAAATTTGAGCAATTATTTTTGATTTTCTTATACAACCATTATTGAATTAAAATGGTTAGCCAATATTTCCATTATTAAATAATAAATAGATAAAATTATAATGGGTTTCAAAAAGTTAAACTCAAATAATAAATAATAAAATTTTCTAATAAAAATGGTTTAATAATTTACCCTATACAACTTACTGCTTATTAGCAAACGAATAATCAGTGTACCCAACTTCTCTCTTATTTTCTTCATAAATATAAAAGGAAGTGTGATCGTAAGGAGCAATTTCTAAGTTGTTAAACAATCTTTCAGGGAGATCAGGGTTAGAAATATAATCTCTACCGTAAACTACAGCGTCGATTATACCTTCTTTAACTAAGCGATCAGCTTCTTCAACTTTAACTTCGCCGTTTAAAAATACTTTGGGGCCCTTGACGAGTTTAGTTAACTCATGTATATCGATGGGGGTTCCTCTGCCAGTAGGATCGAAACTGGGAAAATATTGCATAAATTGGATGTAACCAATTTCACGTTGGTTAAGTTGTTGAATAAGATAACCGTAAGTATCTAACACCAATTGTTGAGTAGACTCACCCATATCGTTATATCCGCCTGAAGGTGAAATTTTGACACCGATGTTTTCTCTAGGGTAAACTTTAAGTAAATCGTCAATAATCTCCAAAGCGAATCTAGCTCTATTTTCAATACTACCACCATAGTTATCAGTACGATGGTTGGAGTGAGATTCCAAGAACTGGTGAACTAAATATCCGTTAGCGCAATGTAATTCAACACCATCGAAGCCAGCAAGTTTAGCGTTTTCGGCTGTAGTTTTGTAAAGCTGGACGTAAGTTTTAGGATCTTCAATAGCTCTAGGCATAGAATGTCCAGGCTGTCCTTCTAACATTCTATACTTACCGGAATTAGCTTTAATTGCCGATGGAGCAGGTGGTGGTACACCTCCGCTAAGTTTTTCATGCCCAGCTCTACCCAAATGCCATAACTGAGCAAAAATTAAACCATTTCCGGCATGCACCGCATCAGTAACCTTTTTCCATCCTTCGACTTGTTCGGCTGAGTGCAAACCGGTTACAGATGGCCATTCGATACCTTGCTTTTCAAGTACTACACCTTCAGAGAAAATTAATCCTCCCGAACTACGTTGTTTATAATATTCGGCGTTCAAAGCATCAGGTACTTCTCCTCGGTTACGGGTTATTGCAGCCATTACTATACGATTCTTTAAAGTTAATTTTCCTAACGCTAAAGGAGCTTGTAAATTCTTGTTGTAAGCGTTGTCAGTTACAGTCATTTTGTGTTTAAATTTCTAATTAATGCTGTTGTTATGCTGAGTTTCCTTACTGCTTTACTGTTCTTTTTAATATAATTTTCATTTTAAGCTTATATCTATCCTTTATATATATCAGTTTTCCAAGTTATATTTTAGTAGTATTGGATTTATAATTCAAATCCAAATTTTTAGGATTATAAAATTTCATAAAGTGCTTCCGCCTACTCATCCTAGCATTACAACACCCAGGTTTTGTCTAAAGCCCAATTCTAATATCAATATAATTTCGAACTCTATTTTTCAAAAGGTATTTAGTATATTTTATTCAATCGATTAACTTAATTAGCAATATTTTAATTAAATTAAAATCAAAATAATAGTAATGTTTTTACTCATTTGTTTACGTATTTGGTAAACAGCGGTTGAATTTGTTAAAATTTAACTTAAACCGTTCTCTAGGATCTTCAATATTGATGTAACAATTTACCAATTTTAGCTTAATTAAGTCGAATTTGACTATTTAACTCAATAAACAAAATATCTAAATTTGATTTATTAACTAAAACTATTTTAGTAAGAATCTGAGGTTTTAAAATTTATAAGTTTGCAGGCTTAGATTAAATAGGAAAGCAATAGAAATACTAATTTTGGTAATAATATCCACTGATAAAGATAGCCAAAAGATTATATTAAAAACAAATTAGCATTTTAAATTTATCGGTTTAGCTATAAACTGCCTGTTTTAAAATTTAGTACCTCAAAGCCTTTTCAAAATGCTTTTAGCTAAACAATAATAAACTTGAAGACTTTTATTCATTAATTTTTTAATGCTAAACCTATTTTAATTAAACTAAAGCTGTAAATATTATAGTGTTCAACCTGCAAAATCTTATTAAAAGGATTTTAGTTAAAATATGAAAAATTATATTATTTTTCTCAAATCAATTATTTTAAATTGATGATTTGCTTTAGCTAAAGTTAATTCGTTTAACATATTGGTAATTTTTTTAATAATGGTGGGAATTCAACTGCTTTTTCCCATTTCAACATTGCATCAAGATTTTAGAAAATTCTGCGGAAGCTTTTTCTATTTTAAAAATTTAAAAGCACAGGTAGATCAGTTTATAACAGTTCCAGTTAGAATATAATTAGCTTATTGTATTTATCATTCGGAATTTCTTGAGACAGTTCTAAAATAGTTGTTCATATTTGTCTGCTTTACACGTTATGGCTGATTGCTGAATATGATTTATATGATCTATAATAATTATATCCAAGTAATCTAAAGCAGTATTTGAATTAATATGTATATTAATTAAGTAAAAATTTCATCATCATATTTGTGGCGACGAATTATATATACTTATGTATTTTAAGAGGATTATTAGTAACTTTTAGACAGTAATAATAAATAACTATATACTAAGATGCAAAAGTAAGCAAATGCTTATATTTTTATATTATAAGGTACAGTTCTAATAAAATTAAGTTTCTAGCTTACTTTATTGCTTATAGCTATTTTATCAGCTGTTTAAAATATAAGAACTTTATTTAATTGTTTTAAATTTAGGTATAAGTTTTAATGCTAATAAACATTTAACATTAATAGCAGAAAATGCAGAGAAAACACATTAAAAATATTTTGATATAAGTTTATTTATTAGAAGTATAGTAGATAAAAGGTTTATATAATAATGGTAATTTAATATGCAAACTATCCCTTTATATAATTGTTTTTTATTAATAAATATATATATATATATATATTAGTTTGCTTATATTAGCAAGTACTTAAATTAAATTAAATTATTTTTTATATATTTATAATTACTAAATATGCAATTACCTACATTTAAAAGCAGCTAATTTTAAATTAAAAAGTTAAGAAAAATATATATTACTAAATTTTTTACATTAGAAAATAAAAAATTTAATAATAATAAAAGCTGCTTTTTTTAATAAGAAGAGTAACATATTAAATTTTAGCTTCTATTATAAATCTTTATTTTTTTTATTAAAACTAAAAATAAAATAAAGTATTAAAATTTTTCTTTTATAACAAATTCAAATTTTATAATAAGCTAATTAAAATAAGTATAATTTTTTTTTCTAAGTTAATAATTTTTCAACTATATTAAAATTAATTTATAGCACTATAATAAAAAGAAACACTAGCAATAAATCTCTACCAACTTGTAATACTTTTATTAACTACTTTTATATTAGCTTTTACTATAGTTAAGTACTAAACTTAACTTATTTTAACTTTATTTAAATTAATAACTTTAATAAAAAAAGCTAAGTAATTTAATATATATATAATTTATACTTAAAGCTACTTTTTTTAGAAAATTCTTATTATACTTTTAACTTTTAAAGCTAAAACTATACTATATTTTTCTCTTTTATTTACTAAAACTAAAAAAATTTAAATATATAAATAATAGATACTAAAGCTAATACAATTAAAATTATTAGAATAAATATATTATTCTAAATTTACTTTTTTATTATTTAGTTAAATATTAATATTTTTAACTTAGTTTAAAACTTTTTAGATAAATTAAGTAAGCTTTTATTTTTTAAATAATATCTTTTTTTTAGAAAATAATATAATTTTTAATAGCTTTAATACTATAATAAAGATTTTATTTATAAAAAAAATTATAATATTTAAGTAAACTATCTTTAAAAAAAATATGTATTTTAAAAAAATTTGCTTACTTAAATTAGTTTAACTTTATCTTTACTTATATAAATTACTTTAAGTTTAGCTATATATAAAGTAAGTATTTTTAAAGTAGCAAAAAAGCCAACTTTTTAGTAAATTTTAATTAAGTAATTTAAAATACTTTTAATTTAAATATTAATTTTAAACTTATTATTATTTTGCTTTTTATTATTATATTATTTTAATAATTTAAAAATATTTATTTGCTATTAACTTTTTCTTCTATTTTATCTACTTTTATTACTTTAATAATTGTTTACTAATTTAAACTATTTTACTTAGCTAATTTTTTTAGGCTATTTTTACTAGCTTTAACTACTTTTATACATTTAAATATATTTTTAAAATAAGTAATATTATATATATACTTTATAATAATATCAATCTAAATTTTAATATTATATATTTTTTTAAAATAAAGTAAACTAAGCTACTATATATACTTAAAGTTATTTTAAATAATGCTAATAAATTTATTTTAATTTATAGTATATATTTTACTATATTTTTAAGTTTTTTTTTACTTTTTTTTTCTTAATAAAATTAGCTTACTTATTTTATTTATTTATTAATTTTTTTTTTAGTTTTAAAATAAAAAACTCTAATTTAGTTTAAGTTTTTTTTAAAAAAAAGATATTTAATTTTAAATATTAAAAATATTTACATAATTTAATATTTAATATAATTATTTAAATACTTTAAATCTTTAAAAGCTAATATATATATTTTTTAGAAAATAAATAGTTTATAATATTATTTAGTTTAATTATTATTTTTAATAAAATTTTATTTTTAAGTATAATAGCTTTTAGTTTAATTAAACTAAAATTTTACTTAATAACTTTTTATTTTTACTTTATTATTTTACTTTACTTTATAATAAGTATATTTTCTAAGCTAGAATAATTATTAATTTTTTATTAATGCTATTTTTAGTAGTAGCTATTTAAATAGGCAATTAGCTTCTTTTGAAAATAGCTAATTACTATATAAAAAGCTTAATAAAATTTAAATAATTAAAATTATTTATTATATTATAATAAATAATATAATAAATATAAAATACTAGTACAAATTTAGTTTTTTAAATATCTAGTTTTATAACTTTAAGCTTTAATTACTTTATTAAAACATTTTTTAAAGCTATTAGTAAGTTTTTTTAAGTTAGCTTTACTAGTATTTTACTAGGTATACTTATTACAATTTTATAAATTATTAGTATTTTCTAGTAAATTACAATTTTGGTAAATCTTTTTTTAGTATTGTCTAGGCATTTTTAATTAGATTAAGGTCTAGGCTATATATAAGCCAGTTAAAAATTTTAATACTAGTATTTTTAATATAATTTTTAGTCATTATAGCAGTATAAGGAGTAGTAAAGTTGTATATTAAAATAGCTTAATAGTTTTTAAATAAACTTTTTGAAAAAACTCAAAATAAAACTATTTAAGTAAATTTATATGAATATTAGCATTAAAATTACCTTTTATATATACTAAATATAAATTTATATATATGTTAAGCATTTTCCAAACATTAACTTTAAAGCCACTAAATTGTTATAACTTATGATTCACTATATAGTTAAATTTATAATTTTAATTAGGTTAATATATATAATTCTTATTTTTAATATTATACTTATTAAATTTATATTTATCAGTCTAAATTATGCTATTTAAATAGTTAATATGCTTATAAAGCATATTTTTAGCCTATACTAATTGCTTTTTCTAAACTATTTTAGTTATACATTATTTTGCAAAGCCTGAAAACTATTTAATTCCATTTATACTCAAAAATCTATAAATGAATAAAAGTATAACTTTATAAATTGCATGTTTTTAAAGATAGCTTTAAATATTTAAAAGTATATTTAAATTAAACTAATTAAGTCAATATTTTAGTTATTTTAAAATTTGAAATAGTATTATAATTTTACAGTTTATTTAAACTAATTGTAAATTAAAAGAATTTACATCCTTATATTTACTTACAGTAAAAGTTAAATATTTAGTAGCTTTAGCTATATTATTAACTATATAATTATTTTTTAATATATACTTAATTATAATAATTTTTGTAGCTATTAGCTTACTTTTAGATTAAAATAAGCGGTAAACTTCTATTTTTTTCATAATTATATACTAAAAAAAATTAGTATATAAATATATTGTTATTATATTAATAATTTAACATATGTTTATAATGTTATTATAATAATATACTCTGGAAAATTACAAATAATAGCTAAAAAACATATGAATTTTGATTATGTTTATATACAATAGATATTAAAAATAATATTTTATAATTTATAAAGTAAAAAAATTTAAATTTAAATTATTTTAATATTTAAATATTAAAAATAATATATTAAATTTTTGGAAATTTATATTTTTTTGAAATTTTTTTTTGATATTTAAATATATATTAAAATATATAATACTTTTGAAAGTAGCTGATTACTTATTTATATAGTAGCAAATACTACTTTTATTAATAATATATATTTTTCAAAAAATAATATTATATAGTTTTAAATAATAAAAATATTTTAAGCTAATAGTAATAATATTAAATATTAAAAATTAAAACTATAATTTTTATATTAAATTTAATATTATTTAAAATAAGCTATCTAAAATATATATATATATATAAATAAAGTATATATAATTTATTTAGTAAATTTTATTATTTATAAATAATATACCTTTGCTATAATTATGTTATTTAAATTAATAATTTATCTTTATTAGCAAATATATAAGTTATAAATAATTAAAGCTTTTAAGTTTTAAAGACTTAAATATATATAAATTTTTAGAGTAAATTAAATTATAATAAAAAGTTTTAAATTAGTTTTTTTTTAATTTTAGTTAAAATATTTATTATTTTTATATATTAGTAATTAAAATATTTTAAAATTTTAATATATTAAAAAAAGTATATATAAATATAAAATAAAAGTTAAATTAAAAAATAAAAAATAAAATACTATACTTATAATATATTTAATACTTATATTAATAATTTAAATATAAAATTATTATATATTTAAAATTTAAAATTTTTATTTAAAAATAAATTTTATTAAATTAAGTTAACAATTTTAAAATATATCAACTTTAAATATTTTTTTTACTTATATAATTTATTATAAAAATTATTTTAATTTATTTTAAATAAAAGTTATATATAATTATTAATATACTAAAAGTTTAATAAAGTAGTATATTAAAATAAATATAGCTAACTTTTAATTAAAAAGCTTTACTATTTAGCTAAATAAATCTTATTTTAAAGTATATATTAAAAATTATAAGATATAATAATATTATTATAAAAATATATATTATTAAAACTTATTAAAATAAAAAAGGCTTAATTTTAAAAATAGCTAATTAAAAATAAGCTTAAAAAAGTAAAAATTAAAACTTTTTAAAATAAAAAAACTTATATTTAGCAGTATAATATATATATAAATAATTAGTTTTTTTATTTTTAAAAAATTTAAGAATTAATAGTTATATTAACTATAAATAAATTTATTTTTAAAAATAAATTAATATACACTAATTATAATATTTAGTTTTAGTATAATATTAGTAGTAAACTTTACATTATATAGTATAAAGTACTACAATACTAAAACAGCTATAAATATAAATGTTTATATAAAAAAGTTAGAAAATAGTAATAAAATAAGTTTAGTTTCATTATTAACTATAGTAGCAACAAATGTAAAAACTTAATAAGTAATGTAAGCAAGTAAAATTAGCAGTAAATTAGTAGAAAAATTAATATAATTATATATAAATTTGA
This sequence comes from Capillidium rhysosporum, assembly GCA_037055185.1. NCBI lineage: Eukaryota > Fungi > Entomophthoromycota > Entomophthoromycetes > Entomophthorales > Capillidiaceae > Capillidium > Capillidium rhysosporum. The sequence continues at coordinate 10,369 of JAWQFY010001161.1, forward strand.
TATTATAAAAAGTAAAAGCTATAAAAACTATAAATTAGCTAGTAGTACTAAAATAACTAAATCTAGTATATAGGATTTGTAGTATAAGATAAAAATATTTGCAATTTTAAACAGCTTTAACATTTTTTATAAAATAAAATAATAAAATTAATATAAAAAAATAGAATATATAAAAGTGTTTTATAATTTGAATAATAGTAGTAATTTTATAAACATTTATAAATATTTTAAAAATAATTTATTAAAAATTTAAGCTATTAATTATTATAATTTATAATATATTTAAATTATAAAAAAAATTATTAATAGTTTTAATAATTTTATTTGACTTATTTAAAAATAATAAGCTTAATAAGTTTTTAAGTAAAAATATTAAATTTTATTATATAAAGTTATTAGAATAAATTTATATAATTTTGTTATATAATATTTAAAAAAAAGAATAAAATTAAATAAGCTTGAAAAAAAATATAAAAAATAATCAAAGTTAGTAACTTATAAAGTTATTAAGTAATAAAATAATATATTAATAATATATATATATATATAATAATTTAAAATAAGTATAATTTTTTAAAATATTATAATATTAATAAAGATAAAATATATTATTTTTAAAAAATAAAGCAAATTTAAAATAAACATTTAAAGTTTAATATTAAATATTTAATATCAAATAAATACTTTAAATAGCTTAAAATTAATAATAATTAAAAAAATAATAAATGGTAAAAGCTATATAATTTTTTTTGAACTGCTATATTAGTTATATAAAAAATTTTTAATTAACTATAAATTTATTTTATATATATACTAATTTAAGTAGTTATATTTTAGCTAATAATATTATAATATTTACTAACTTTTTATTATATAAAAGCAAATATAATTTTTAATTTTTATTTTTAATTAAAATATATAAGCTATTTTAAAAGCTATATTCTTTTAGCTACTAAATTAGTTAAATTTTAATGTAAAAATTAAACTATTTTTAAATAAACTAAGTATAATAAATTAAAAAATAATAATTAATAATAAGTAAAAACTAATATAGATAAAAAAATTAAAAAGTATATAATTTAAACCAATTTTAATAAATATATATTTAATATATTAGTTATTAAAGTATATTTAAGTATTAATAAATAAAAAGAATAATAAATTTAATAAAAATTCATTTAAAACTATTTTAAACTTTTAATTATTTTAATTAAATTTTAATTTATCTTTAAAAAAAAATCAAAATATTATATAAATTTAAAATTCTTAAAACTTAAAAGTTTTATATATCTAATATTAATTATATAGTTTTTAATAAATATTTAAATTACTAATATAAATATTATTACTATAATATTAATATACTATTTATTTTTAGAATTTTTTATTTTAAAATTTAAATATTTTATATATAAATAATTTAAGTATTAATTTATAATATTTTAAATTATATATATTTTTTATTTAAAAATAAACTGAAAGCTATTAGTATTATTTATTTAAATTTATAGTAGTAATTAATAATAATTTTTTATTTACTTTTTAATAATAATATAATGTTGACCTAGGGTACTGGGTTGGTTCATCTCTAGGATTATTAGCTACACTTTTAACTAAAAGTTTGTTCTGAATTAAGTTTACCTCAGAATAATAACTAGATATATTGTCTTTTAGTTTATATTTTCTTATTAGCATATAGAGATAATTAGTAAAAGAGTTTGTGATTTTATCCAAGACTAAACTGTTAACTTTGGCTGTATTTTATCTATAGTGGCTTTCAAATACTACTATGTATATTATACTATTCAGTTCTTATTTTGTTAGCTGTTTCTTCCATCAGCACTTGTTAAACTTTAGAGATACTGCTACTATAATAGTTTTTAATAAAGGCTCTCTTATAAGTATGCTATTTTTTTATAACAGGGTAATTTAGTTAATAAAAACTAAAGCCTTATAAAAATACTAAAAATATCTGTAAAATCAAAGTCTCTTTATTAAAAGTAGTGGTTATTTTGTTTATAAGGATACTTTTTAAGTAAAAACATACTTTTGAAGTGTATTTTTAAAACATATTTTACCACTTTGTTTTGTACTTTCTTATAACTAACCTATCTATTAGCTTTTGTTTTTTCTTATAAAAGTGGACCTTTTTAATAAGGATAACCTTTTTAAGATAATTATTTTAGCTTATAACTGTTTCTTTAAAATTCTGACTTACTTATTAGTGTTATTTTTAGCTTAAAATTTCAAGCTTTATAACTTTTTTTGGAATTATTAGAATTTTTTGAAACTTGTCTGGTATTTTTAAATATGCTTGATCTACTATTTTACCCAGTTTTAAGGTATTTTAATAGTGGTAGATCTTGTTTTCTATGATGTTTGGCTACTAAGAACACTAAATATTCCTTCCATAAGTTAGGTCCAAATACCTTACTTGATAAATAGTATAAAATAATTCATTTAGCTCACAAAGCATTCTGAACTTACCTTCATTCTTTTTTATAGCTTACATTTTCTATAGTGGCAATTTTACATTTGCACAAATATAAAACCCCTTTTCTATCACATCTTATAAAATAAGAATAAGTAAATAAAAAATTAAAAAATTATTACTATAGATTTAATATGATAATATAAGTATTGTATTAAAATTTTAGATTAATTAAGTTTAAATTGATTGTAATATAGTAAAAAATGAACTGACTAAAAAGGGTTTTACATTTGCATAAATAGAACTAATATTTTTCAATTCATTTTTAAATAAAAAATATATATAACTTAAAATATTAAAAATAAATACATTAAGTTATATATATAAATAAAAGCCTTAACTTTTAAGAATTTTATATAAAGTTAAAAATA
>JAWQFY010001162.1:0-13213 GCA_037055185.1 Capillidium rhysosporum
AAATAAGTATTAAAAATATATATATATATATTTTTCTTTTTACTTACATTTTATATATATTATTTTATATCAAAAGTTTTTTTAATTATTACTTTTATTTTAATTTTATTACAAATAGCTTATATTTAATATAAGTTATTAATATAATAAAACTTTTTTAATATTTAAATCAAATCTAATCTTACTATTAATTTATTTATTTATAAAAATCCATTATATTTTAAGAAGAAATATATAACTACTTTAGTTTTTAACTTTAATTATATTTTTAATTTGACTTATTTTTTACTTTAATTTACTATTTACATTACCTTAGCAAAATATATTAGTGAAATTCTCAATTTATAAGAGAGAATGCTATAAAAAGCTTTAATAGTATAGTAATAATAATGTATTGTGGATTTATATATACTTTTGTAACTATATTTATTAGTATATCTTAAATTAAAGTAATTTATATAATTTAATTAGTAGCTACAGTTTTAAATTTCAATATTTATTATATAAATTTACTGTTTATTTTTTCTAACTGAGTTATAAACTTTATAGAATTTGTAATTTAAATTAAATTTCTTAAAATAAGTGTTGTAACTATCAAATTTGGAAAACAAATATAATAAATATTGCAATAGCTTTTACTATTTTAATAGAATATATCATTAAAAATCAGGGATTATGATAAATTTTTTTTCTAGCCTGTTATTTGTAAAGGCTTGCTTTGCACTCTCCATTTTATATTACTCATTTTTATATATTTAACGCTAAATAAACTTTTATAAACTCAGGTTTATATATTCTTGTAAAAAAGTATGTCTAATTCTAAAGAATTCAGAATTGTGACACATTTTTCAGATTTACTAAATCTTTTTTACAACAAACAAAAATGAATCTTGTACAAAGTTTATTAAATTTAACATGTAATTTATGCCAGTTTTTTAAAGGATTACAGCTAAAATAAACTTATATACGTTACAGGATAACTACATCTCAAAAAAATGTACCAACAAGATAGTAAATATAAAGAATCAGATTATTATGACCAAGAAGATAATAGTGGGTACTACCCCGACAATATTTCACATCAACCAGTACCTCAACGTAATAATTCCGACCACTTTGTAAATCAACCGTCACAATACTATCAACCTGAACCAAATGATTCTTATCAAGCTAGCGGCAGCCAAAATTTCCAAAATTTTCCTGGTTTTCAAAATTCAATGACTGCACAAATGGGTGTTCATTTAGGTCAAAAAGCTGTCCAAGAATCATCAAAATACTTAGAGCAGACAGTTGGTCAAGTTGTAGACATGAATAAATTGAGACATTATTTTAATGTGACTAATCTTTATGTGCTTCAAAAATTAATGCTACTACTTTTTCCGTTCAGACATAAGTCTTGGGCAAGACATGTTGATCAAGATGGCGGAGATGGTGGAATAACTTATCAGCCGCCTAGACACGATGTAAACGCTCCTGACTTATATATACCTGTTACAGCTTTGGTTACTTATATTTTAGTGGTTGGATTTTTAGCTGGTGATAAATTTAAACCCGATTTATTGGGTCGAACAGCTACCTCAGCTTTAGCTGTAGTATTTTTTGAAGTGGTATTACTTAAGCTAAGTTGTTACCTGTTTTCTGTTTCTTCGCCCTCTCAGCTTTTAGATTTGATCGCTTACTGTGGCTATAAATTCGTAGGGTAAGTCTACATTCCGATAAATTTGCTAACTAGTCGTACTTTTAGAATTATATTGACTAACTTAGCAAAGAGAACTCTGCCAGAAGCTTTTAATTGGCTTTATTGGGTCGTTTCTATATATACTTGCGTTGCAACTGGATTTTTTTTGGTAAATTATTTCATTTATACTTCTAATTTTTTTAGTTGAGATCACTTAAACATATAGTTTTACCTGAAGCTGCGATGGGTGTGGCTAACCCATTTCGTAAGCGTAGAGTTAATTTGTTGTTCGGTATAGCTGCAATTCAATTGATTTCCTGCTATGTTTTAGTAAGTTGAATAGATTATTCTATATTTAAACTAGCATCATGATAAAATATTTTTAATTTTAATAACTATTATTTTTATTAGCTTTAAACTTAGTATATTAATTTATACTTATAATATTTAAATTTACTTAATACTTTTATGAGGTCACATATCGTATTTTTATTATTATTTTCTTATATAGGAAAGAGAAAAGTTTTTATCGCTAAACACTTGAATTATAACAAGCTTTTAGATAAGTAACAACTAGAGTAGATATTATAGATTACTTAGAAGGTGGAAATAGTGATCTAAAAACTTTTCTAAAATATAGGATTATTTCTTAACTCTTTAGCTTTAGGTGTTATAAAGGATTGAAAAAAATAATTGTAAATACGTTTACTTTCAAAAAATGATATCTAAAAGACGAAGAGGTATATTAGAGAGTTGATGAAAAGATGTAATTAATATATTCTGTTTGCAATAAAAAAGAATTTTAGTAAATAGCTCCAGAGTTATTAAATATTTTAGAAATATAGGAAAAGGCTGAAATAAAAGAAATATCTAGTGAGTGAATTCATAAAAAGGTGTTAAAGTATATAGAGAGATAAAATAAGGATATATCATAAACCTAAAGATAGAATTAGACTAAAAGGAATAGTTGGATTATTTTAAATACTAGTTTTCTAAGCCAATAAAATAAAGATATTTATTATTCACATTTATTTATGTTAAAGTATTATACATATTAAAAACTATATTTTTTAAATTAACTTAAAATTAATTTTAGAAAATAAGTTTAAAAATGCTCTAAATAACTATTAATGAAAATTAACTTTTGATATATATTTTAATATATTATAAAGTATAAGGTAGTTATTTTATAAATACTTTTTAAATACTGTAATACTCTAGTATATTTTTAATTTATATTATTATATTTTTGAATTATTTAAATTAGATTTATCTATATTTTATTACTATTATATTTAAAATTATTCTAAAGTTTATATTATTTTTAATAATATTATCTAATACTATGAATTTTATATAGAAAAATTTAATATACTACTATTTTATATGAATAGTATATGTTATAAAATATTTTTTAGTAATATACCTATTTAAACTTTTACAAATTTATATCATTTAGAAATTTTAAAAAATTCTGAAATTGATTTATTATAAAGCTTTAAAATAAGCTATAATTATTTATATTTGTATTTTATAAAGTACAAACTTTTTATAATAGTAATTAGTCTATACTTAAAATTTACTAAAGGTACTATTATATTTTAATTTGATAAAATATATGTATATGTATATAGATTAACAATACTACTTAACTTAAATAAATATGAAATTTATAGGTACATTTAGTTAGTTAATTTATTATTTTAAAAGTTTTATTAAAATTTGAACCTTATTCTAAAACTCAAAATAATATATAAATTTGAATAGAAAATAGATAGTGTTTTGGATTCAAATGTAAATTTTAGCTAAGAGTTAAAATAAATTTAACCTAGCTTAAATAATTAAATATAAAATTTTATTTTATTACAATTATAAACTTTTATAGCAGATAAAATATTGTACTCTTAATTTTACCTAAAAAATCTGTTAATAATAAGTTAAAAAGAAATCAAATTTATTAATAATATTATATGAATCAAAATTTATTAAATTTCAAAGTTTGACTTTAATGTAATGCAATATCCAACTGTATTTGTAGTATTTAACTGCTCGATACTACAATTAGCATTTATATTTAAAATATTAGCTAGCTAATTTATTAGTGTTTACAAATCTTAATTGATCGATCAATTCAACTTAGTATAGTATATAAAAACTATTAGCTACATGGCGTAATTAGATATGTGTCTCTAGGGTGAATCTACTCTTTATATTAATGCTTGGAGCGTGGAAATCAGGAAAAATGTTATGAAAAACGATCGATGTATTTCATAGAATAATCTACTAAGTTTGGTACTACTTCTTTGGCAAAGGGATAAATCGAAAATGACAGGTCTATTATTTCTGTTAAACTATTGCAGATGGAATCATAAGTATCTCCATAAAGCTCAGGGGACATTTGTACTAATGGGAGTGTATGATATGCTACTACGCAAAATATCCACTCCATTGCATCATAAGGTTTCCAATGGCCGCTATTTTGATGAAAGCACAGCAATATAACTATATTTTGAACCTCATACAAGTATCCCTTTATTGCTTGGAGAGGTAGCATATACTTCTGAATCAATACCCGTAGAGAGAGTATGCGATCAAAAGACATAGCAATTATGGCTTTTCTAAATATTCCAACCAAAGGATCCATATCAATAGTATGCTGTGTAATGTATTCAATAGTGTATTTTGACGGTATCGACATCCATACTTGACCATATAAAGCTCTGAGATATTCTCGCATTTCAAACATACTTATCTTTTTAGCAAAGCCAACTTTTCGAATGGTCATAGAGCAGTTTAAAAACAGCCCACTAGTTCTATAAACCTTACAACTCTTCATTAAATCGGATGGTGTAACGGAGATTGTCTTAATTATAAGTATGAGAAGAAAATAAATTGTAATACCTTTAAGGATCTTTTACGTTTACGACTATCCATGGACATAGGCTTAAACTCAGGCTCTTCGAGAAGCTTTTTGCTTGATTTAAGTTGATTAAAGTATTGTACTGTAGACATAATGAATGGCTCCAATGAAGGAATCGCTTGTATTGAGTCAATATAATTACACATGGCCCATGTTGAAACACGTTCCCAGCCATACTCATCTTTTGGGTATATGGTGCTTTCGTTGTCAATTAAATGCAGGCCAAGAACATTCGCTTTGCTAAAAATAGCCATTAGTTAGCACATGGATAGTTCTCTATAAGCTTATATACCTGATAGCTTTAGCTAAAGGGAAGTTTGTTAAATTTATGATACATTAGAATTATTACTTAAGTTCAACCGAGCTATCTCTTTTAAATTCAGTCCAAACTGATATTCAGATAACAAAATTAAAGATTGTATTAAATCTATAGCATTCTCTGCTATATTTTCACTAATTAAACAGCAAGAGAGCATATAATATTCTTTTGTTCGAATGTTAAATTTGCGATTAAGATCCAAATCTAAAATGGATAATGACAAATATCTATGAGCATAAAGGTATATCACTGCTAAAAGTGGAGATGTGTTAGGCCTATATCGTAGTTCAAACATTATTCTCTCTACATGGATAAATGGGTTAATCTTGTGAAAGGAATTTAGATAAACATCTACTAGTTGGCTATAAATTGAATTTAAACCTAAGCTTATGTTAATTGGCTGCTGTAGGGAATTATAAATATTTATGTCGAAGAAAATTTCGGACGTAGCTGGTGAATTTGGATATAAAACTTTTGTTGGTATTTTTAATTTAGCTACAACCATCTCTAAATTATCCATCCGGATATTAAGATCAATCAACTTTTGGTTCTTTTTACGTTGTCTAGGTATAATACATCGAAGATTTCTGTCTTTACATCTTTCACAAGGGGCTGGCTCACCACTACATTTCTTTCTAGATCTCCTACATTCATCGCATGCAATTGAAATTAAGTACCTAGCCATCACAGGAATATTATAGAACTAGCTTTTCTGATATATTTGGATTTGTCGCTTTGTTATTCTATTCTTATAAACCAAGAAGTTTCTTAATATTACTAAAAGCCAGGCCTACACTAAGCAGTAGTATAAAATAGTCTTGAACTGAGTTTAGCTCGAATTTCCGGGACGACATTTCTAATTGAGAGAGAAAACTAAAATAATAATATTGGACTTTATGAAGGCTATCTTCCAAGCAATTACTAGTTGAAATCAATGGATGCATTGCTGCATCGAGTTTTTGTTTATATATCAATATATTAAACAACTTCATTATAAACCAGCTAAACTTAAAAATAGTTTACATTAAGAGTAAGCTTGTCAAATATCTTATTGAAATATAGTTCTGATATTTTACAAGTCAAAACGGAATTTGAGAGAAAGCGTAATAAACAGTATCAGATATTTCAATCAGATGATACCCACATGTATCTATTTGATCCTATTATTGTTTGCAAAAATATACCATTTTTCGTTTTTTGAATTTCTGGATAAAATTAAATGGTTAATTTTTATAAATATTACCAAAATTAGTCGATTTACTATATTAGCATGAAAAACTTAATGTGACGAGCAATGCGCGTGTAGAGAGTCCGATCTTAGTAATTGGTTACACAATAACACTATATCTTAAGACTTTATCAGTTAAGTACTATTTCTAGTAAACTAAAAGCTCTCATTTTCTACAAGAACCCTTATATAGATAAGTATAGCTATTATAAACTTGGGTTATTATTATAAGCGCTAGATATAGCAAAAAATGCTTGGGCTTATCACTTTTATTAGTAAAGTTGGCCAAAAAATAGATAAGATTATAATTTAAATGAATAAGCAATTGAAAACAATAGATTTTGATTTAATCTGTAAATTTTATTATAGAGTACCTCAAAATCTTACGAAAATACTTTGAACTAAAATTGACAAACCCAAAAGTTTTTTTTTGTTTAAAAAGTTAACTTTGGCTTAATTTGATTAAAACTGCAAAAATTATAGTGTTTGGATTATAATTTTATAAAAGCATTTTAGTCAAAAATGATAAACACAAACATTTTTTTGCCAAATATAAAATTAAATTAAAATAGCAGCTCTATTTAGTAAAAATTGATAAAAATAAAATGAAAAATAGTAGTATAGAAGAAAAGTTATTTAGCTATAAGTAAAAGTATTAAAAAAAAATCTTAATAATTACTAAAATTATAACTTACATATTTAACCAAATAACAGATATACAAAATAGTTGTAAAGTTTATATTGTGAATTATATATAGATATTAATAATTATGAACTTTTCATTATAGATTACTAGTTTTTAGAATCAAAATATGGAAAATAGTAAATTTTAATAAACTTAGTTAAAATTAATTTAGAAAAAAATCTGTTCTTAATAAGGTTAAATAAAGTTGAACTTAATTGCAAAACCTAAATGTAGGAAATTTAAATTTAAAGGCTATAAAAAATTCTAAATTTTACATTACTTAAAGCTATTAAGAAATTTTAACTGCTTTTTCTCTAATATTGCTAAAATATACTTTTACTTTTTTTATTTTTTTAATTAATTTTTAGCTTTTTTTAAAGATAAAAGTATAAATACTAATAAAATAAAAGTCTTTATGAAATAAAAATCTTTCAATAAATTAGCTAAAAAAATTATAGATAAAAAATAAGTTAATTTATAATAATTTAATCTTAAAACTAAAAAATAAAGATTTTTTTCTACTTTTAAATTATATTTAAAAAATACTTTTACTAATTTAATAATAAATATAAAAATTATTATAAATACTTTATTAAATATTAAAATTATTAAAAAAATATTTAAAAACTTTAAAGTTTTTAATTAGTAGTAATTAAAAAATTTACTATCAATTTTTTTAAAAAATTATATATATATAGCTTTTTATATTACTTTTATTTTTATTTTAAAATTTCAGATAAATAATTTAAAAAATTTCTAATATTTTTTTAACTTTTTATATATTTTTAAACTTTTTAAAGTATAAAAATAAGCTATATAACTTTCAATAGTATATTTTAATATAATATAAATAGAAATTAAAAATTAAAAAATATTTATTATTAGAAATTATTCAAATAATTTAAAAATTAGTATAGTTTTATAATTATTAATTAATATTAATTTATAATTAAATAACTATAGTTTTTTATTATAATTAGTATTAATGCTTTTTATAGTATTTTTTCTATTTAAGTTAAAAATAAAATATAATTTATTATAAATTTAATATATAAAATTAAGTAGTATAAGAGTAAAAAAGTTTAATATTACTTATTAAATGAATATACTATATAGTAAATTAAAAATATTATATATATAAATAATAATAATTATATATAAAGTAAAAAAGATTATTAAATAATATAAAACTAATAAAGTATTTATAGTAAATTTATTAGTTTAATTTTAAAATTTAATTATATAAAAAATAAATAAAGTATAACTAAATTATAATTTATAAAAAATAAATAAAGTATAACTAAATTATAATTTATAAAAAATATTTATTTATAATAAAAGTAATAATTACAAAGTTATAAAATTAGTTTATATATTATAATATACTTTAATAAATATTTTTATAAAGTAAAGTTTTATTATTAAATAAAAAGCTAACTATATTAATTAAATTTAAAATATAATTTAATAAATTTAAAGTAAAAAAATATTATTTTATATAACTTAATATTTTATATATTTAGTAAAAAAAATAAAATTAATTTATAGATAATAAACTTTTTTAAAATAAAAAAAATATCAATATAAATAATATTAAAAATTATAAAATAGTTTTAATTATAATAAATGTTAATTATGCAGTTAATATAAATCTATTAAAAAAATTATTAGGAATTAGATTTTAATTAATATAGAAGTTTAGAAAATAATAAAGAAAGATAAATTAGAAATTAGATTTTGATTAATATAAAAGTTTATAAAAAAATGAAAAATTAACAAATTAGTATATAAGAAAAAATAATATATATTAAAATAAATATCTTATTTATCTTATTTTATCTTATTTATCTTACTTTATTTTTATTTTATTATATTTTATTAGTTTATTGTTAGTTTTATTTTATATTATCTATTTTTTATATTTACTTAAACTTTATACTTTTAGTTTAGTTTTAAAGTTAGCTAGAATTGCAGTAATAAAAATACTAGTCTATAATTAGCTATATTAGTAGTATAATTAAGTAAATTGTCTTAAAAAAGAAAGTAGTATTTATATAGTAATAATTTTACAATAAACAATTACTAGTAAAAGTTTAATAGCTTGTTAAAAGCTTTATATTCTAAAGTATATTGATAAAAAATTTTAGATTAAATTAATAAATGGAAAAAATATAGTAGTTAATTAAATAAAATATAGTAATTGCAATTATAAAAAGGTTTATAAATAGTGTAGAATAAACATAAAGTGCTTAGAAATTTTAGTAAAGGTATAAAAATATAGTAAGAGTTATAGAAATTTATAGTTAGGATAAGCTATAATAAAGATTACAAAAAAAGAGTAATAGTACTATATTAAGAAAAAAACTATTAAAAAGTTAGTAATGGAAGAAGTTAGCTATAAAAAAGCTAGTAAGATATAAGATAAAATATTTAGCTACTTATTAAAGGGTAAAAATAATCACTAAGTTAAATTCAATACTTAGGCTAATTTTGGATATTATAAATAAATAGGAAAATAGCCTTAGTTAATAATAAATATTTTTATTTTTTATTTAAATTTATTATATAATAAGTTTAAATAAACTTATTTTAATATTTTTATTTATTTATTTACTATTAAATACTACTTAATTAATATAATATATTAAATAATGTATAAATATAATTATAAATATTTATTAAAAATCAATTAATTAATTTAATACTACTTTTTACTAAACTTAAAATTATTAAATATTTGTTAATTAAATTAATTATACTATATTAAAAATCTTATTTATAATATATATATAATTAATAATTAGTATAAAATAATTATCTATTTTTAAAAAATATTTTTTTATAATTAAAATATAACTAAAAGTTTTAATTTAATAATTTTAAGTAATTATTATATTATAGCTATTTATATATTATTTTTAAATAAAAAATATTATTATAGCTATTTAATTATTTTATATATTAGATTTTATAAATAATTTTTTAGACTTAAATAAATTTTTACTAAATTAAATAATCTATATTTAATATCCTAAACTTATTTATAAATATAAAATTTTAATAAAAATAAAAAATTATTTAAACTAAATTTAAAAAGAATTAAAATAACTTAAAAAAATTCTAAATATATTATAAATTTATACTTCTTTAAAATAAAGTGTTAAAAAGCTAAAATAATAATATAAATATATTATTAACTTTATCTATTTTTAGAAAAATATATAAGTTAAATATAAATAAATAATTAACTATTAAAATTTAATAAAAAATAAAATACTTAATAAAAAAAAATAAAAAATAAAAAATAATTTTTATATAATATATTTAGATAATATATAAATTACTTAATTTTAGTTTTATATATTTAAGTTTTTTTAAAAATATAACATTTTTAAATATATAGCACTTTTTTAAAATATTTAAAATTAGTATTTATAAATATAAATAAAAAAATAAAAAAATAAAAAAAATTTAAACACTAAAATAAAATAATAAATAAAATAAATTTAATAAATTTTAATATATAATATTTTTTAAAATTCTAGTTTTAAAATATAATAATAAGTAAAATTTAAAAAATATATATTTTACATTTTATAAAATAAGATAAAATAAATATATAAAAATATTAAAAAAATATTTAAGTATTAAATATTTAAAAAGTATTAAGTTTAAAAATAAATAAAAATACTTTTAAATATTCTAAAATTTTAAAATAAAATAAAAATATTAAATAAAAATATTATAAAAAGTAAATAGCTTTTAGCATATTATATTAAAAGATATTTAACTTTTAAATATTAAAAAAGTTCTTTAAATAGTAAAAATTACTTTTAAATATAAATATTTAAAATTATAAAATAAAATAATTTTAGCTTAAATAATAAAAAATATTAGCTTTTAGCTAAATTTTGAATACTAGTATAAATTAATTTAAAGAAAAAATTATTTATTTATTTTTAAATATTTTATTTAATAAATTATAATAAATAACTATAAAATTATTTAGCTTTATTTTATTTGCATTTTTATAATAGCTTTAATATATATATTAATTTAAGTTTTATTCATATTTTAAAGTTTATTAATACTTATTATAATTATTTTATAAATATAAAAAACTAAAATATATATTTTATTTTAATAAAGTTAAATTATTACTTTATATTAGTTTTTATAAATTAAAAAACTTAAATAAATAGTTTAAAAAATAATATTTATATTAGATTATTAATATTACTAATAAAAGTACTATTATATTAATAATACAATCTATATTAAAAAGCTTTAAAATTATTAAATCTATTATATATAATTACTATTATTTTATATAGTATTAAAATTAATAAATCTTATTTTTTAGTTAATAAAATTTTAATTAAATTTATATATTACTTATATATATATATTTAATAATATCTAGTTTTTTATTTATTTTAGCTTACTATATTAATAAAATATATTATTAAAGTTATATTTTAAAGTTTAGGTATTTTAAATTTGCTAAATTTATAATATTTAAGAAAATTAAAGTAGTATATTATATAAATAATATATTTAAATTAACTTTAAGCTATTTTAAAAATTACTTATTTTTAAGTATTTTTACTTTTTTAGTAGATTAAAAGCTTAAAAATTTTTAAAATACTTTTCTTTACTTTTAAAATTATAAATCTTTATTATTTATTATTAATATAATTTATATTAAATTTATAACTTTTTTCATCTATTTTTTTAATAATTTAAGTAGTAAATATAGTTTATAAAAATGTTAAAACTAATTTAAAATTTATAAAAATAAGCTTTTCTTTTAAATTATAACTTTTTAACTAAGAATTTAAACTTTAAAAACTTTATAGCTATTATTAAAATTTTAAATTTAAGTAATTTAAATAAATTAATTATAAAGAAAAACTAAATATAGTTTATATTTAGAGTTTTTTAATAAAGCTTTATTAGTTTAACTTTACTTTAATTTATTTAAGCTATATTAAGCTAAAATATATTTAAATAGCTTACCTTTTTTAAAATTACTACTTTTTTAAATAATATTAACTAGTTTATTAATAAAATTCTTTACTTTAAACCTTATTAACTAATAAATTACAATTTTAATATTATTATAAAATTATTTTTTATTTTTTAAATTAATTAACTTAATAATAAAATTTTATTTTAATTATAAATTTAATTTAATACTATTTTAACTAATTTATTATATAGTTTAATTAAAATTTTAATTAAATATACTAAAATTAATAAGTATTTAAAATAAAACTAAATTATTACTATTATTTTAATATTACTTATATTATTTTAAAAAACTATATTATAAAATCTTATTTTAATAAATTAAAAAATAAATAAAAATATACTTTAACTTTTTTTATAAATAAAATAAATAAATAAAATATTTTTTTATTACTTTTTTTAAATTATTAAGTTTATTTTAATACTTTATAAAAATAAAAACAATTAAAAAATAAGAAAAATTACTTTTAAAAAAATATTAAATACTATTATAAAATCTAGCTATTTTACTACTTATTTTTTATTAAATTATAACAACTAAAGTATTATAATTAATAATAAGTAATATTATTATTTTATTAATTATGTAACATTTCATCACTCAGCAACTTTATAAGTTGCTGACTTAATAATCATTCTTATCATTTTATCTTCATTTCCCAAGCTTATTTGATTTTATCACCTTTTTTCTTCTATTCTCAGATGAAAAAATTATATAAATTTATTTTGACAATTTAATTGAAAATTAGAACAAAGAATAACTCTTTGTTCTGTTATTTTCACTCAAGAACTTATAAGTTCAACATCTTAAAAACAAGTCTAGTACAGCCGCAAGTACTAAACAACAAAAAACTTTATCTTGTCAATATACAACAAATTACAACTACCGTCAACTCAAATCTCTGTAGAAACATGTCAAACTTACCAAATTGCTCACAAAGCTGACATCGCCACGCCATGGTAAGACATTCTTATTTATTTCTTATTTTTGTTTTATTTTTATTTCTTTGTTTTGTTGGAAATGTAGAGGCCATCCAAAATTGCGGATGCCCTTATCTCCTCATCCAAATCCTATATGTTGGATTTAGTTGCCTCTTTGCTACCAGTTAGTTTGCGGTCATTGCGGGCGTTGCTACCCGTAATCTGGACTATATACAAACGCATATTGATTTTGCCACTAAATCTTCACCAATCTTACTTACTGGGTATTTACGTTTGTTGCTTCTATAATCAACAATGAAGTTGATTTTACTTTATTACTATTTACTAACTTCTTTGTACAAATGCTCATATTTGTTGCCACCTCTGCATTGTGGTATTTTGTACCGCACAATGTAAAGATTGCCACTAGT
>JAWQFY010001163.1:0-13211 GCA_037055185.1 Capillidium rhysosporum
AATACTTATATTATTATAATAAAACTATAATAATAATTTTTTAAAATTCTGTTTTTTCATTCTTATTTTATAAGATGTAATAAAAAAAGAGTTTTACATTTGTGCAAATGTAAAACTGCTACTGTATATAAATAAATATAACTTATATTAATAAAGTAGTTTTAAAATATAAAAAAATATAATATATTTAATAAGCTTATTTATTAAACTATTAAACTTTTTAAATATAAATTTATTACTATTTTTATTAATATAAGTATTAAAAACTATATTAAAAATATTAAATAAGTAATTAAATACTTATAAAAATAGTTAATTTTAATAATTAAATAATAAAAAATAGCTAAAAAGAATATTTTATTTTATTTATTTATTATATATTAAAAATTATTAAAAGATTTTAAAATTTTAATAAATTATTAATAAAATATATATATAATAAAAAAATTAAAAATAGAAGAAGACTGCTTTTATTATACTTATAAATTAGGTATATTAATAAATAAAAAAGTTAATAACTATAAAAATTATATTTATTTATAGTATTAGCTATATATATTTAGTATTTATTAAAAAACTATATTATTATATAATATAATTATATAACTAATAATATAGCTTTAAGTAAATATTTAACTTATACTTTTAAAATAAAGCTTTAAAAGTAAATAAATATAAAAATATAATATATATATATTTATATTATAAGTATATTTATAGTTATTTTAAATAAATTATAAAACTATAATATATTATTTTAAATTTTAATAAAGCTAAAATATTAACTTAGTTTGCTTTATATAATATAATATATCTAATTTAAATATAAATATAATTAAATAGCATTTTTTAAATATAAATAATATGATGTAAAGTCAAAAGTAGTAATAGTAGTTAATTTTTCTATTAGAAAAACTTAGTTTAAATTTAATAATTATATATATATAATTGACTAAATCTAGAACTAACTATCTATATATTAGATAAGCAAAGTAGTTTATATAGAATAAAGATAGAAAATAAAATAAATAACATATAATTTTAGGTAAAAGTTTTAATATTTTAGTAAAAAACTCTAATATGAAGTTAATAAAGCTAGTAAAATTAAATTAATAATAAGTTAATTATTAAATAAAGTTGTAATTAAAATATTAAATAAAGCTTTAACTTTGCTTTTCAGTTCTTTTTATATAATTTTTATTAATTACTAAATATAATTAAACTATACTAAGTTTTATATCTAATTATAAATCATTATATTAAGTAATACTTAGTAAAAGTATAATTACAAATAAACTTAAACTAAAAATAGTACTTAGTAATAAGTAATTACAAATTAGCTTTACTAAGTAATATTTAGTAAAAGTATAATTATTAATTAGTTTATACTAAAAAATACTTAGTAAAAATATAATTATAAATCAGTTTTATACTAAGCAGTATTTAGTAAGATAAAATTAATATTTGTTATTTTATTAAAAAAGGAAGAATATATAAAAATTTAAAAAAAGATAAATATTAGTAAAACTTAATTAGATAAGCTAAATAAAAAATTTGTAATTTTATATATAGCTTTATTATATAAAAATCTAGATTTAATACTTTAAAAAATAATTTTAATATTAACTTTTTAATAATTTTTAGCTATAAAAATATAAATTTACTTAAATAATCTTATTTTAAGTTTTTTTTAAAAGTTTGTTTAAAAAATTATTAAGCTATATTACTATATAATTTTTTTATATAAAGAAAATTTTTCTATTTTTATATTGCTATAATAATTATAATTATATTAAACTTTTTACTTAGTATTAAAACTTTTTTTCATAATTTAAATAGTTTTATTTAGTAAAGCTATATATTTTAAACTTTAACTTAAGTAAAAATACTATAATATAAACTTAAATATTCTATAGCTTAAATAAAACTATATTATTTAGTTAGTGTATTAAGTTTAAATATTTATTACTTTAATAATATATTAATACTAATTTTTATTATTAATATTAATTAAAGCTAAAATAATAACTTTTATATTGGAATTTTATTTACTTAAAATTTATAATATAAGCCTTTATTTAAAATTTTTTAAAATAATAAATATCTTATTATTTAATTAAGTATATATTCTTTATTATAAGTAATTTTTTATAACTTAATATATTTTAAAATAATATTTATAATAAGCTTACTTATTTAATAATCTCTAATATTAATTACTAATTTTATTTTGTAAAACTTATTTAATACTTTTTTAAGTAAATTATTAAGTTTATTATAAAAAAACCTTTTTTTATTTTAAATAAATTTTTATATATTTTGTTTTTATATTATTTTATAGTTTATTTTCAAAATTTTAAAGTATAATTAAGTTAAAATATTAAACTTTATTTTAACTATATAATAAAACTTATTTTTAAATTAAGCTTATATTCTAGTTAAAGCACTTATCTTTAAACTATATTTATTAATAATTAAAATTTTTACTCTTTATTTAGGCTATTAATTAATTAAAATATTTACTTTTTAATTAAGTTTATAATAAGTTAAAAATACTTACTTTAAATTTAGCAATATAATAAAAGTAATATACTTATTATTAAGTTAAGTATTTATTAAAATATTAACAAATGCTTAGATTATATATAAATTATATAATTTACTAAAAAAAATATTACAAATTTATATACTATTTTTTCTTATATAATAAAAGAAAAAAATACTAATATTTTATAAAAATATATTAAATATGCATTTTTTATATAGTAAAAAGATAAAATACTAGTTATATTAATTTAAATATATATATATAAATACAAAAAGCTATTTATATACTAAAAATCTTAATAAAGTATTAATGTTTAAATTTTATAATTACTAGCTAAAAAATTTAACTTAAAATTTAAAAAAACTAAATTTATGCTAGTATTTCAAATTTTAATATAATAATTAAAGTTTATAGCTTTTAATTTAAGTATTTATAGCTATAAGCTATAAATATATTTTTTAAAGCTTTAATTTTATTTTTTTTTAACTTTTATATTATTAAATATAAAATATAAACTATTTAAATGTTAAAAAAATTAAGTATATTTATATCTTTATTAAAAGTTTTATTTTTATATTATATAATATTATATAATTTTAATATACTTTTAATTTTATTAAAATTAATAATTTTTTTATTAAAGTTTTTTTCTTTAAAATTTTTAAAGCTTTTTTAATTTATATAATTTTAAAAAAATATATAGTACTTTTAAAAGTGATTTACTATATAGTAGTATATATATATTTATATTAAAACTTTTAATTTTTTTAAATTGAAATTAAAAACTTTTAAAAGTAGCTAATTTTTTATTTAAAAAATATATATATATAATTAAAAACTTATTTAATATAAAAAGCTAATCTATATATTACTTATTTATTTTTATAAATTGTATAGTTTTTAGTTAAGTTTGCTAATATTTATTAGTGTTTTTTAAAAGTAAATATATATTATATAGGTGTTTTTAAAATATATTAACTTATATATAGGCATATTAAATAGTAATTAAATAATATATACTTTTTAAAGCTTATATATATATAAATAACTTAAAATAGACTATTTATTTATTTAGATAAACTAATTTTTAGTATGCAATATTTAAAGTAAATATTAAAATATTAACCTAATTTATATATAATTTTTATTTTTATATATTATTATATCCTTATAACTAAGTTTTAAATCTATTTGAAGTTTACTAAAATTTATAGATTTTATTGGTAGCTAATTAAAAAATAATTTATTAAAGTTACTGCTTAATATAAACTATACTAAAATATAATATTTACTAATATTAGCAAAGTTTTGTAACTATTAGTTTATTTTTTAAAGATTTTATTACTTTAAAATTTAATTACAATAATATTATTTTATATTAAGATTAATTTTAAAACACTTATATAAGCTTCTATTTATATAATCAAAAAGTAATTAACTTTATTTTTTATTTAGACAAAGACTTTCAGTACATTTTAATATAATACTATTTTGTTAAAATCATTTAAAATGAAATAATAAATTTTTGTTAGCTAAAAAATTTATTCTATTGTACAATAAGACTATAAATATAAATGTTAGATGCAGGTCTTTCAATTTTAAAATGCATATAAAATAACATTGTATTGTATTTAAATTCTAAAATCTCAAAGCATAAATACCAGTCAAATCTAAATTTTTTTAGTTTTCTTTTAAAATATTAAGATTGTTTAAGAGAAATATTAATATAAACTTTTAACTTTTAGATTCATATTAATTGAAAACTTTAAGTAATATTTCATTTTAAAAAATCAACGAGATATTCATCAAGCAATAAATATCAGAAAGGCAGAAACATTTCAAACCATACAGTTACGTAATATAGCTACTCATGTTATTAGTAAACGATAATAAGTTGGAATTTTAAATGTAGAATATAAATTTTTTAGAATTTATTGGAAAGTTCATTAAAAGTCAAAAGGTTAGAAAGAAAAGTAAACATAATCACATTAATCAATTGTAATACCAGTGCCACCTCCGATTTGTGGATTCGCAATTTTATAGAACTCATAAGTAAACATTCCATGTACTATAATCATGAACGTTTCAGGTGGAACAAATTTAACGAGAGTAAAAGTAAAAAGTTTGTTAGTAGATAAGAAAATTGTCACCATCATAGAAGAGTATCCCATCAGTACTAAAGCAACTTGTCTACGTAAAGGGGCGATTTCTTCTAAATTACCGGTATAGATTGATAATAAACTGATTGTCATTACGGCAACTCCATATAATTTCGCTAAAAAGATAACGGCCGGATTGTCCAAATCTAAACCAACAATAGGTAAGTATTGTGGGAAAAGATATGCTATAACACCAAGGGGAAGTTCTGCTAATCCACGGCCCGAAAAACTGTTCAATTCCATATTTCTTTTCGATAAAAAGGTTCTAATTCTGGAATAGATTTCTTATATAGGTGTTGTAAGTTTAGTAAGTTTATGAGAACAAAAATTCAATTGTTCGGGATTCTGTAATTGATTTACAATTAAATTTATTAAGATTTTATTATTCCCACAACTGTTACTGAAAAAATAAGCTTCTTTTAATTTTTGAATAGTTGATCTTATGCTTGGTGAGGTTGAGCAAATAATGTTTAATTCTAGTTTACTAGCTGATGACTTTATTTGTTCTACTGCACTATATTCGATAATTGTACTTTGTCTTTTGACCTCTGGTTTAATTATCTGCTAAAAGTGCCTAAAGTAAAATCTGATTCATTCAGACTATAGAAAGCTTTTATAGTGCCTAAAGTTAGAAATTGGCCCTGTGGTTTGATTTTTTAACACAAATAAGATTATTTTTATTTGTAATTTAAGGCAAACACTTCAATATTGAATTTTTATATAAACATCAACCAATGATTTATAATTAACATTTTATGTAATTGCAGTAATAATAATTATTTCTATGCTAGATTTCAAAAATGATTTTTATTAAACTTATTTTATATATTCACATTGAATCAAGCAATTAAGTTTAAAATTCACTCTAACATTAACTTCATTTTTTCTTTATTCAGAGCTTAGTATAATTATTTACTTTATAAAATAAATGCTAAAATATTTATTATAGCTTTTGCTATTTAGTTTAAATAAATTCAGCTTACTTAGCCTGCCAATTCAGCTTTTTAGTTAGCAAAATTATATAGAACTGTATTTTTATAATGTAGAAATAAAAGTATAAAAAGTTTTAAAAATATTCTTTTAATTTATTAATTTAAATTTATTTTAATTAATTTTTTAAATCAGCTTTACTTATTTAAACCTATTATAATATTTTTTTAGATTTTTAGTAAATATATAAAAATTAAAAGTTTTTTTATTTTAGTAATAACTGTATTAAAAATAAAATAAAGTTAAACTATAATATTTTTTTATTAAAATTTTATAATAAATATTATAGCTAATAAAATTTAAATTAACTAAAAGTTTTTTTTTTAATAAAATAAGAAAAATGCTTTAAATAAATTACTTAAAATATAATAAAAAATATAAAGCTTTAAATTGTTATTTAATTTTTTTGCAACTATAAATAAAATTAAAGTTATAATTATTTTTAGTTATTTTATTAAAATTATTACTAATTAATAATATTTATAATTAAAATATAAGATTTTAAAACAATATTTAATATTTTTTATAATTGTAAATTAATTTATAAATTATTTATATAAAATTATATAAATAGTTTTTTAAAATATAGCAATTAATTTTAGCTACTTTTTTAATTTTAAAACTTAATATAATAATAATATTTAAATTTTTTTATAAAAGCTTAAATAAAATTTTATTTTTATATAAAGTTTATAAATTTAAATTTATTAGTTTTTATAATTAAAGTAATTATAATAAAAAATAATTTATTAAAGTTTAAATTTTATTTAATATTTTAATATATAATTAAATATAAAATAATGAAAAATAATCTTATATAAAATTATTTTTTAATAATTAAATTAACTTTAAAACTAATTTATATTTATATTTAAAAGTTAAACTTATTATTAAAATATATATATATAATAAATATTTAATATTAGCTAAAATAAAAAAGTTTAAATAAGTATTTAAATAATATATTATTAGTAATTTATTTTTATTTAAATAAAGTTTCAATTAAATTTATATAAATATTAAATTAATTTTAATAGAGTAGTTTTTTTAATTTTATTATTATTTTTTAATTAAGCTTTTTAATTTTATTTTAAAACTATTAATAAAGTTAATTAATATAGTTAAAAGCTATATTAAAAATTAAAAAATTATTTATTTACTTAATATAAAGTAAGCTTTGAATTTTAATTTTATATTTTAATTATTTTAATTTTTTTACTTAAAATATTAGTATTACTAATTAAATTTATTTTTTAAAAGCAATTACTTTTAAATAACTTTATATATATATATTAATTAAAAAGTATAATTATTTTAATTAATAAAATAAATAATAATAAAATAAATTATAATTAAATGTTTAAACTAATTATTAAAATATTTTAACTTTAACTTTTTTTTATAAATTTATTAAATATTAAATAGCTATTAATCTATAAAACTAAGTTATTTTAAAAAAAAATTTATAGCTTTTATTTTGCTTAAAGTTTAAAAATCTTTTTAATCTATTTTTAAATTTTTATTATTAACTTTTTTAGCTTAAAATTTAGTTTTTTTTACAATTAAATAGATTATTTATTATAGTTTTATTTAAGTAAATATTAAACCTTTAAAAATATTTACCTTTTTAAACCTTATTAAACTATTTGCTAAATAGTTATTTTTTTAGTTAAAAATATATTAAACAATTATTTTTTAATAAAAAGTAATAATAATGAGCAAAAACTAGCTAATATAATTTTATTTTTCTTATTTTTACTTTTAATAGTTTTAATATTTTAAATTAATTACTTTAATTTATTAACTTTATATTTAACTTTAATTCTTTTAAGCTTATAGTTATTTTCTAAGTAAAAGTAAAATACTTAATCTTTTAAAGTATTTAAAATTTTAAAATTTAAAATAAATTAATTTTAACTAATTTTTAGTGATTTTTACTTTTTTCACTTAATATATATATAATTTTATTATTTTATAATATTAAATTAAATTAAAAATTTTATTTTATTAAAAAATATTAAAGTTAATATATAATTAAAATATATTTTTATATTTTATAAGCTTTATTAATAATATGAATTTATTAATAAATTATTTTACTTTTTAAATATATTTTTATAAAACTTTTATTTTTATTTCTTTTTAACTTTAAATTTAAAAAATAAAATTATAATTTTTTATAACTTAAAATTATATAATATTTTAAAAATAGTTATAAATAAATTAGCTAATTTATTTTTAAAATTATAATTATAATTAATAATATTACATAAAATATAAAATTAAATATATTATATTTTAAACTAAAACTGCAATATTTTAATAAATATATAAAGATTAAATATTACTATTTTTACTTTATATTAATGTTAATTTTTTAATATTATTTTAAAATAAAGCTAAAATAATAGTTTTTTATTAAAATAATTTAGCTATTTATATAAGTTTTTATTAAAAACTTTTTAATAATATAAAAACTTTATTATTAATATAAGCTTTAATTTAAAATATAATATAATAAAATCATTTTTTTATTAATCTTTTTATTTTTTATTTTTTAAATAATTTATTAATAGAATATTTTATTTTAAAGTAATATTTATTATAAAGTTATTTATTTAATAACTATTAATATAAAATATCTATTTTATTTTTCAAAGTTAATTTTTTGCTTTTATAAGTAAATTGTTAATATACTATTTAAATATTTTTTACTTTAAATAAACTTTTTTCTATTTTATTTATATACTACTATTTTAATATATTTTTAAAATATTAAAGTATAACCAAGCTAAAATACTTAATTTTAAAATAACTATATATTAATACTAAAATAATTATTTTTAATTTAAACTTATTATTAATTAAAATGCTTACTTTTACCTAAGCTTATAATTAACTAAAGTGCTTGCCTTTAGTTTAAAAGCTAATAAAGCCAATATACTTATTTTTAAATTAATAACTTAATATTATTTATTTTAAGTTTTTATTTTAATACTAATAATAAAATATTTATTATTTTTTGAATATTTAAGTAACTTTAAATTTAATATATAAATTTAACTATATATATTATTATTATATAACTTTTATATAGTAAAAAAGTTTAGCTAATATATATATATTAATATTAGTTATATATATAAAATTTATAAAGTTTTAAAAAATAACTATATATTTAATCTTTAATTATTATTATTTTAGAGTTATACTAACTTTAATTAGTATAAATAATAAAATTAAAATTAAAGTTATATAAATATTTAATTACAATTATATTATATTAGTTATAAAAATGAATGTTAATACTATAATAACTTATAAAGAATTAAAAAATAAAGCAACTACTAATTATATTTTGAATATAGCTTTATATAAATTAATTTAAGCATATTAATTGGATATTATAGAATATATTTAAATCACATAAAATATATCCTACATATATATTAAAAAAATAAAGTGTTTATATTATTTGCAGAATAATGTATACTCTTTATATATAGCATTTTGAAGTCAAATATCTAAAGCAGCTGTATTTTTAATATTATTACTTTCTTTAACTATTAGATATCTCTTAGAAATTTGTATAATACCTTATATTTATTAATTCTTTCAAAATGATTTTATATTAAAAAAATCTGCCAACTTTCGGGATACTTAATAGTTAATGATGTAATATACTTAATTTATAACTCAAAATTTAAAGGTAAAAAAATTCAAGTGGATATAAGTCAAAATAGAAACATTTTTACTTGGTATGTTTTAAACTCGCTGCGAAAGGGTGCATAATTTTTTTAACAGGAATTAACTCTTCCCCAACGTCCAAGAGTTAACCTTGATGAACAATTGCAATTTTATCACTTTAAGAACCTTAAATTACAAATACAAGAACTTACAACAAAAAGGTGTTTGTAACTAAATCTAGAAATTAATATCCGAAGAGTTAATAAATAATTTATGATAACAAGTAGAATAGTAATAGCAGCTAACTGGATCCCAAAGTATTGTAGAGTACGAGTACGAGTTGCACCTTCATTATCTAAAAGCCCAGAAATACTCAAACCCACGGCAACCAAGTTAGCAAAGGTAGATGCAGGTGAGGATGCCTTTTTTCATTGTTCAACTCCACAAAATTTGTATTTAGGAGTAGCCGATGGAGTAGGAAGTTGGGAGAAAGTAATTTCATATATATTTTCGAACTACTGAAGCTAAAACTGAAATTAATTTAGAGAGGTATTGACCCTTCCCAATTTGCCTGGTCTCTAATGGATAACTGTAATAAAATTATTAAATTGAATAGAGCTAGCTTTGACCCTAGTTCAAAACAAGATTTACTCCCACAAGAGGTACTTGAGAAAGCCTATCAAAACGTAAAAATAGAGAGTAACGTCAAAGGTAATAAAATTTGAAAGTAATAAAATGTTAAATAGCTTATTAGGAAGTAGTACTGCCACTATATTAAGGATATGTAAAAAAACAAATTTGATGGATTCTTGCAATTTAGGTGACTCACGATTCATGATAATCCGTAACCGTGACACAATTATATATAAATCGCCCCCACAGTACCATTTTTTCAACGCTCCTTATCAATTAGCTTTAGCCAATCCAGAAAGTTATGATTTTATATCAGACACGCCTGATGCCGCTCAACTTGCACAATTTCAGCTACAGGATAATGATTTGATTGTTTTAGCCACTGATGGGTACTTTGATAATGTATTTGATGACGAAACAATAGGTCTCATTCAAGATGGGTTGATCCAATCCACCTCAAGCAACCAAAGTGCTATAGTCAAAAACAACCAGGATCTTCCAGCACCTTTCTTGACTTCAGAGGGTGGGGAAGGCTACTGGGAAACCAGAATGCGCAAATTGAGTCAGAAGTTGGCCGAAGCAGCTAGATTTCACTCTATAAATCCTAAAAGATATTCCCCATGGACAGAGTATGCAAGCAAATATCTACCTTGTCACGAACCTGGAGGGTAAGCGTTTTTAGCAATATACTTATTCTAATATTTCCTTTTTAGTAAAGTGGACGATATTACTGTATTAGTTGCTATGATCCGAAAGCAATTGGGTTAATACCAGTTGATACCATTTTAAATTTATAGCGACCGGACTAATTCAGAGACTGGTTATAGCTTTTTAGACCTTTTACTTGGTATGTATACATTTTGTATTTTTTTGCTTATATATTTAAAATTTTGACTTTAATTAAATAATTTTTGCTTTTTTATGTTAATTTTTGGTGGTTGTTAATGGTTTACTTTATTTGTTTAATATTTTGTTTTCTAAATCTTATGTTTAAAAAAAAAGTATTTTAACAAGGAATCTATTATTATAGTTAAAGCTAGAGTGTATACAATCAAAATGTAGTAATGTTTTGAAATAAATTACAGTATTGGAAAGTTTTCTTTTCAGTAAATTAAATATAAAAATAAATTTATTATTTTATAAAAATACTTTTACACCTAGAAATTATCTCTACTAATTATAAACCTTATTTCTTTAGAAATATTTTATTTATCTTTATACTAGTTTATATAAACCAATTAGGTATATGTTTAATAGTTCTTTTTAACTTACTGTTGCTAGATATAAAAGAAAATCCAAAGAATAATGGTTTAAAGTAGCAAAAGACTGACTTTTAAGGTGGGAAGCTACTTAGTTATAAAGCTAGATTTAACAAGTCTAAGATAAATAAGGTAATATTGAGTAAGTTAAAGGTTTACAAAATAGTTAAGCAGATTTTTAATAAACTATATACTTTATATAGTAAACTTTTATTTTACTTTAAACTATAATTTTATAAAAAGATAAAATAATATTACAAACTATACCAAATAGCTTATCTAACTAACCTTTCTTACTAATATATATATTTTTACTTTTTATATACTTTTTCTTTTAATTTAAATAGATATACTATATTAGTAATTAGTTTTAATTACTACTATTACCAAAAATACCCTTAATTATACTAAGGCTAGTAAGAATATTAATGTTTTTTAAAAGATAAAAAACTATTTATATATAATTACTAATATAAACTAATGGTAAAGATGCTATTTTAATAAAATGTTAAATTTATATTATTATATTATTTAAATCTAATAAAATTAAACCAAATAAGAAAAAAAATATAAATTATTATAATAGCTTATATATAATTAATTAATAATTGTATAAAAATGTTAAAAAGATTAAGTTTTTTTAAATTTTAATTTTTTTTTAAACAAACTATGCAAATTTTAGAAATGTTTATACAAATTTACATCTAAAATTTATTTGGCTTAAAGATATAAAAAACTTAATATATTTATAATTAAACATATTAAAAAATTATCAACTTTAATTATTGCTTAAATTAAATAATTTTTCTATTTAAATAAATTAAGCTTTAATTTAAAATAAAAGCTATTAGCTATTAATTATAGTAATATTATAGTTAAAATATATAGTTTTAAAAATTATTAAAATAAAAAACTACTATGTAAATAAAGTTTAATATTTAAAAAAATATATTTATAAATATTTATAAAATAAAAATAAAAGTTTAACTAAACAAACTTTAAAAAATATAAATTTGTATAGCTTATTAAAATATTTAGACTTTATATATTTTTTAAGTTATTTAAAAGTTAAAAAAAGTTTAAATATTTTTAAATTTTAAAACTCTAAATTTTTATAATTTTAATATTAATTATATTTAGCTAAAATATATATATATATATATTACTACTTAAGCTAAATATTATTTTATTTTTATTATTTTCTATTAGTATAATTTTTTTTATCTAATAATAATAGTTTATAAAATACTAATTAATTAATTATTTTTATTTTTTTAATATTATTAAATAAAAACTAACTTTTATATTAATTAGTATATTTTATAAGTTAAAATAAACTACTTATATTTATATTTAGCTTATTAAATCTTATATTTTATAATATAACTGCTTTAATAATAAATAATCTTAATTATATATTTTTTAGTATTATTTATTACTTAAGTAATTTTATACTGTTTATTTTTAAAAGTAAATATTTTTATTTAAATTTCAATATAATAAAAATATTATTCCAAAATTAAAATTTTCTATTATTATAAATAATACTTTAAAAGTATATATATTTATAACTAACTTTATTAATCTTTATTTAGTATTTATATTAAAGCTTAAATAAATAAATAAACTAACTTATTTTTTTATACTAGTAAAATATAAAGTAAATTATAAGCTAAAATTAATATAGCTATTTAAAACTAATTAAATAAAATTTTAAAAACTATATTATAAAATATAAAATAGTATATAAATGTATAAAATTTATAAAATATAAAGCTTACTATTAAAAATTATATTTAATTAATTAAAGCTTATTATTATTATTTATTATTATTATTTATTTAGTTTTCATATTTTTTTTAATTTTAAAACTTAATTTTTAAATATATATAAATAATATATTTTTATAAATAAAGATTTAGTTTTATTTTTAAG
>JAWQFY010001164.1:0-13209 GCA_037055185.1 Capillidium rhysosporum
TATAAATCATTATGCTAAGTAATGCTTAGTAAAAGTATGATTACAAATCAACTTATACTAAAGTTAGTGCTTAGTAATAAGTGATTATAAATCAGTTTTACTAAGCAATACTTAGTAAAAGTATGATTACAAATTAGTTTTACTGAGCAATACTTAGTAAAAGTATAATTATAAATCATTTTATACTAAGTAGTACTTAGTGAGATAAAATTAGTATTTGTTATTTTAGAAAAAAGAAAAAATATATAGAGAAAAAAATGGATATTAGTGAGACTCAGTTAGATGAGCTAAGTGACAAAGCTTGTGATGTCACACTTTTATACTTTTTTTATAATTTTTAGTCTTACTACTACTTAAATTTACTATATTATTCTATTTTAGATTATAGTTAACTTTTTCTAATACATTATTTTTTTATATTAATAATATATATATATATAAATATATTATAATCTTTACTACTATTAAATATAGTTAAATTTAAATATTTTAAAGTTTTTTTACTAAATATATAATAAATAACTATAATTAAAATATTTTAATTTAATAAAGTACTACTATATTTATAATTACTATTATACTTTAATAAATTATATAAAAATATTATTTTATAAAAAATCTAATATCTACTTACTATATATTTATTAGATAAGTTTACTAGTAGTAAAATATTAGTTTAACTTTATATATTTATTTAATGTTATAGCTAATATAAAAATTTTTATTATAATATTAATATAATATTTATTATAAGTTTTTATAAGTTTTTTATACTTAAAAGCTAAATAATAATTAAATATTTAAGTAATTTTTCTTTATTAAACAATTATAGTACTAAATATTTATAATTTTATATAATTATATTAATTATACTTATAAAATATATAATTTATACTAAATTGTATAATATTTTTTATTTACTTTAAATTTATTAGTATAAATTAGTAAATATTATTGAAACTTATATAATTAGTATTAAATACTAGTTAAATACTTTAATTTAATTATTTTTATATAAATTATTTATTAAATCTATATTATATATATAAAAATTAATTAAAAAAAATAAAATTTATTGTCTATTTTAAACTATATGTTAATATTACTTTATTTAGTATAAAAATTAACTTAAATGCTTATTAGCATTTTAAAATATATATAAAATATAAAAGTGTATATTTATATAAATATTTTGTAATATAATAATATTTATAAATACAATTTAATTAATATTAGTAGCCTAAAGTTTAGTAATAGTTTTTAATTTACTTTTATAAACTTTGTTTTTAATATAACTTTATAGAAAAGTTTATAAGTATAATATTAAAAGTTTTCTATTAAAATTTAATATAGTTTTTTTTATTAATTAATTAAAATATTACATTTTTGTTTAATAATTTTAATTTTTTTATTAATATAAAATATTGTATTACTTTTTTAAAACTAGATATTTTAAAGATTAAATTTATAAAAGTTTAGCTTTAAAAAGTTTTTTAGAATATTATTATACTAATTACTATTTATAGTATAATTTTTACTAATTATTATTTTAAATAAATATTTTAATAAGTATTTTACTATTAGGATTCCTACTTTATACTAAAAAATTTCTTATATTATATTAGTAATATTTTAATAATTGCTTAATTATTAATTAATTGTTTACTAAATAATTAGTAATAAGTAGTTAATATTTATTAATTTAATTATAATTACCTAAATAAAGTAGTTATTAATTATAAAAACCAACTTTAAAATATAATAATTAATTAGTAATTACTTAATAATTTACTAATTTATTAAATTAATATAAATACTATACTATTTTCTTTATTTTTACTTTATTTTTACTATTTTATTCAATATAATAAATAGTTAAATAATTAAAAAAAAACTAATTAAAAAATTAAAAACTTAAAATTTAAAATTATAAGAATTAAACTAAAATATACAAAGAATTTTAGTTTATAATTGGAAAAACTACTACTTTAAAGGATATTATTAAAAATACTTTTTTTACTACTAAATTATTTTTTCTTATTATATTTATTGTTTATTTATTAAAAAATAAAATTAACTTTAGTATAGCTCTTATTATATACTTTTTACTTTACCTTTGAAATGGCTGGAGTTTTCTTAAACTTTTAAAATACTTGCTAATTTTACTACTAATTTACCTAGTTAGAATTTTATATTAATATAACACTTATCTTATAGCTTTAACAAGTGAGGCTATCTTTACTAATATAAAATGTCCAAGTCTTAGGACATCTTTTACACTATCAGCAATGTAATTTTTTTTACTTATTGGGAAATACATTTTTTTTGTTAGTGAATGATAAGCTATAACTAACTATTTAGTACATTTAAAATTAAGTTTTTATAATAAGTATATAGTCTTTACCACTGTATTTTAGAATAACAAAATGGTAACATTAAGAAAATATTTACTGAAATTTTCAGCCAGATATATTTTGTGTAGCATGTGTATTAATATTTAAAATGTGATACTAACTTAACAAACACCTGTATTTTTTTCAAAGATATAATACAAATTTGGTATACTCAGTTTGAACTGAGGTGTGCCTATATGTAAGTAGTGGTAACATCCTATAAGTACAAATACATGTTCTAATAAAATATTGGTAAGTTTCATGTAAATTTATATGTTTTTATCTTTGTTGTTAACCTCTCTTTTTTTTCTTATATGAACTCAAAAACTTTAAACTCAAGCTTGTTTTTGTAGGTTTTCAAAAATAACATTTTTTGAAATTCAACTGCTTACGTCACCAGTTTTGGGCTGGAAAATCCTTATTTTTTTCAAGATATACTTTTTTTTTCAAAAGTTCTTATTTATAAGAAGTTGTAAGGTTTTTAGCAATTTGGGTTTTATATAAGAGTAGTTATAAAGGTAAATAAATTAGTTAAAGGTTAGTAGTTTTTGAAATATAGGATTATATTTTATAAAGTCTATTTGTACTAATACGGATGAACAACTGATAGACATTCAACAACTCCCAATCAAAATATTAAAAATAATATATCCTGTTTTTTGGATGAGGTAAAAGATAAAATAACTAGGACCCAACTCAACAAAAATTCTAATTCAATAAGTTCACAACTATTGTTTAAAGATATATTTTTTAACTTTAAGTTAGAATTAAATAATTTTGGTATGTTTGAATCGGACAAAGATCATCAAGCTTTAGACGCTTTTTTGGAAAGACTTGAAAACATGGTGAAACTAACTCTGTACTTGATGGAAACAAATGGGATAAACAAAAGTTTATTAAGTCGTTGTAAAATTATATTCAACTTAAATTTAAAAGGTTTAATGAACATATAAATTTGGTTAAATGTTTTAATGAATTTAATTTTGTGAGTTAAAAGAATATGATAACTTTTAAAACTTTTGACCTAACCATTTATTTTTAAGAAACTTTAGATTTACTAACGAATACCCTATACAATAAAAATAGGTTTACAAATTTAATATATTTAAAATTTAATATAAACCATTTCATTAAATATAAAAATGAAAACTTATTTTTTCACTTGGTAGATTTAAAGGCTTTATATATTAAATCTACTTCGAACCGTTAATTACTTAATTTTTTAATAGAATTCAAAAGTTTAAATTTAAACTATCTCAAATTTGGAAGGATGAAGGAATTCGATATTGAAAAAGTTTAATAAAAAATTTATAAATTTAAACCATTTTGTACTAAGTGTTGCTTATTTGTATTAATCTGAAATGGTAAATTAACTACCGGACTACAAAGAACCTGATTTTTATGAAATTGAACTTTTTGAAAAAATCGATTACAAAGCTTTAAACTACTTAACCAATGGAAACTACTGGCCAAAACTTCAAAGGTTGAGTTTCAGCCCAACATTTTTTTATATGGATAATAACTTTTCAAGGGAGCTGGACCAACTTGAACCAACTTTCATTAAAAGTTAATGGTCGATACAACTTTAAAAATTGAAATAGTTTCAAACAATTTAGATATCTCAAGTTAAATTCCGAGTCGAACGACAACTTAAATTTGTTTATAGTTATATTTATAGAACTAACCAATCAAGTATTTATTTTTATTTACACTACGCTACTTTACATCCATAGATTTCAATTTTCTGACTTCAAATTCAATTACAACAGTTTTACTCATATGAACTTTTAAACTTTACACCTTTTTTTGTTAATTTCCTTAAATCGGTTTCTTCATTTAAAATGATTTTCTTTGAACATCTATAAAGAACCCTTTCACAACATCAATTTAGATAAACCAGTGGAAATTAAACCCCATTTTTTCAACCTTGTTGATGTTAATAAAGTTTATTCAGATAAATTTCGACAATGATTTTTTAAGTGGTACTAATAAATTAACAACCAAAGCTATCTCTGAAGGTACAAAAGATGTTTGATTACTCTATTATATTTATTAGAAACAAAGTATATATTTAAATAAATACGAAGTACTAATATATATAAATGTATGTATATAGGTAATATTTTAAAAACCAAATATTAGGAAAACTATTTGGAACACAAAAAAAATAAAACTTGAAGAAATCTACTATGTTGGCACGTAAATTTATTGGCTACGTATTTTTTAAAAATACTTCTCCGCCTTCTAAAAATTAAAGCTTTTGAACTGTGCTATAAACTTCGGTTGGATGTAATAGAGTACCTAGATCAACTTATTTTATCTACTAAAGTCTTTCCCAATTGTATTTTGAAGCTAATTAAAATAAATAGTTAGAATATTTTGAAAAAGTTGAAAACTCTTTAAAATTTTGTTATAAATGTATTTTATTTACTATCCTTTTATTATTTATAATTCGTATTTATACACAACTCTTTTCAAGTTGAGTACACCTTTTTACAATTGGTACATCGTTTAGCTATAATTTTACTTTACTATTTCATAAGTTATAAACTGGTTGACCATCTTTTCTTTGGTTTGAAAGGTAACCTTCGAACAGTTACTTTTTGAAGATGGTTGTAATAAATTTGCATAATGATAAAAAATTAGTTTTATTTAATTTTGGATTGATTATTTAGATCCGAAAATTTAGAATTCTAAATTAGAGTAATCTGTCACATTATAAAGTAAAATTAAAGTAAATTGATATGCTACTAAAATAAGGAACAAATAGAAAGTCAACCCAACCTTTGGAACTTTCTTGAGAAATTTCTATTGGCCGTTTTGAAACATTTATGAGAGAAACTTAGATTTAGAAGTGTTGTAAACCTTATTTTTTTTGGAGTATAAAAAGACAAGCCTTGGTATCGAAATTAAAAAACAGAAAAGCGAGAAATAGAAAAATATGGCAACACCAACCTTACAAGCACCTGAGTATTCAGCAACTGGATCGATCGAACCATTAAGACGATCTCAATCAAATAATAACGAACGTATGCCAGCAAGTTACGCAAACCAAAGAGCTGAAGATCCCAACACTACCTTTTACGAAAAGTTTATGACCAGTTTTGGTGACTGTTTAGGTACTTTAGGAGCTATACCTTTATGTGTATGCTTTCCTAACCCATACCGTTCGGTAGATCAAGGTAACGTGGGTTTAATTACTCGGTTCGGTAGGTATTTACGCACTACCGACCCCGGTTTAACTTGGGTCAACCCAGTAACTGAGCATTTGGAATCAGTGGATATCAAGATTCAGATTATCAATATTGCAGATATTTCTATTATGACTAAGGACAACGTTAATATTACAATTGACTGTGTTATTTACTTTCATATAACTGACCCCTTCCAAGCACTTTATGGAGTACAGAACGTACATGCAGCACTTATGGAACGTTCCCAAACTACTATTCGTGCCGTACTAGGACAAAAGGTGTTACAAGACTGTATCGAAAACCGAGACGAAATAGCTTTAGATATAGAACAAATTATCTCCACCCCAGCTACCTCCTGGGGTGTAAAAGTAGAATCGGTACTTATCAAAGATTTAGTCTTCTCAAAAGACCTTCAAGCTTCACTTTCCTCTGCGGCTCAGGCTAAACGTATAGGTGAATCTCGTGTCATATCTGCTCAAGCTGAAGTCGATTCAGCTAAACTTATGAGGGAAGCTGCCGATATTTTGAACTCCCCGGCTGCTATCCAAATTCGTTACTTGGAAACTATGCAACAGATGTCCAAATCTTCAAACTCTAAAGTCATATTTATGCCTTTCAACGCTGGTGGTATTGATGGTGTAGGTGATGAACAGAATAATATGATCAAAGCTTTATCCCCTACTTTGATTGATCAAGCTACTCAGTAATTTTATATTTCTAAAACATTTTATTTTATACCTCGTTTCATTTAATACACTTATATTTATAACTAAATTTTACACACTTTTCCAATAAAACAAAAAAATGTATAAGCCAAAAATTAGAATTTACACTTTTTATTTTACATTATTTATAGTCATTTAACAAGTATATATTTTCATTTTCTGTCTGAGCAAGATAATGGTACATTTATAGATTAAGATTTAAATTAAAATTTTGATAAACAATATTTTGTTTGTATTTTAAATTAGAATTTAACAAAATAATGTCTTTAAATTAAATTTTGATTATCAAAATAAGCTTAAGTTTAATTTAATATATATATATTATTTTCTTTAAGTTTTTAAAAAGTAAAAATAAGCAAATATTATGCTCAACTATTAAACTTAAAAGTTATTATTTTAAAACTTTTTTTGTATTAAATGTATTTTAGTAATTTAATAGTATATTTTATTTTTAACATTTTAAATAATATTATTAATTAATAAATATTTATACTTATTAATTTTATATTAGTACTTCTATTTATATAGAGTATTTGCTATATATATATATTATATTTTAAATGTTAATAGCAAATACTATATAAAATTTTTTCTTAATATTACTATTTTATTATTATAAAATACAGCATCAAATATATATATTTATTATAAAAACATTTTTTAAATATAACAAATAATTGGTTATAATTTAGTATATACTAAAAAAATAAAAATAAAAAAATATATTTATAATAAGCTATATTTTCTAATTGATAAAAAAGTTGACATTACTAGTAGTATAAAAAACACTTTAAGGCCTAAATATTATATATTAGTAAAAATAGCTTTAATTATTAAAAAATGTAAAATAAAATATTTTTCAAAATGTTTTAAAATAAAAACTAGTAAAATCTAGTTTATAAATAGTAAATAATATAGAGCTATATTAAAAAAAATTTAAAGCTATAATTTTATAAGTTTAATCTTAAAATATTTAATTTTAGCAGAATAGCTAACATTATATACTGTTAAAATTTTTTGAAATTATTAAACAAAATATTTAAATTATACTAATTTTCAAAAAAAACTATATTAATTTTTTATTACAAATTTTTAATATTATTTTTTTAAACTTTTTTATAAAGTTATATTAAAGTTAAAGTTTATAAAAGTAAAGTAAAAATTATTATTAAACTTAAAGCTATTAGTATTAAAATAATTAGATTTATAAATGCTTTTAAGTTATAAAATATTTATATAAAAAAACATACTTTTGCACATTTTGTATATATTTTAAAATATTAGTAAATATTTAAATTAAGTTATATATTATATATAAATGGTAAAGATATATAGTTTTAAATATATAATAAACCTTATTTTTTAGTAATGTTTAAATTTTAAATTATATAATAAATACTATATATTGCATTTAGAAATTTTTAACTTTTTTAAACTAATACAAATTTAAATTTAAAAGTTAATAATTTAGTTTTTAAAATAATTTAACCTATTTTAAAAAATAACACATTAAATTAAAATATAAAAATAAAATTTTTATAAAAAATAGTAAATAAACTTAAAAATTATATAATTAAAATTTTTTATATTTAATTTTAATACTTTAAAAGTTAATTTTTTTATACATTATTATAATTTTAATTATAATTTTATTATTTAAAATATTTATTATAATATATATATATTATGTTAAAATTTGACTAAAAATTTAAAGTTTTGTAACTGTTTTTTATTTTTTAAATTAGCTAAATAATAGTTTAAAAATTTTAATAAAAAAAATAGTGGTTCGATTTAAAAAAACGATTTTAAAGATAAAAAATAAATTTAAAAGAAAATCATTACTTTAAAATTCTAATAATTTTATTTTATAATAAATGTTATGTTAATTTTTAGCTTAGTCAAACTAAATTTAATGTTTTAATTGTTAATTATTTAAATTTAAACATTTTTAATAATAATTTTAAAAAAAATAATCTAAAATAAACCAAAATAATAAATGAAATGTTTACAATTAAA
This sequence comes from Capillidium rhysosporum, assembly GCA_037055185.1. NCBI lineage: Eukaryota > Fungi > Entomophthoromycota > Entomophthoromycetes > Entomophthorales > Capillidiaceae > Capillidium > Capillidium rhysosporum. The sequence continues at coordinate 8,329 of JAWQFY010001164.1, forward strand.
CACTATAATATTAAAATTTAGATGCAAATTAAAAATAATTTGAAAAAAAAACTAAGTACATCTAAAAGTTTGACTTAAAGCTAAATCAAAATAGTTTTTTTATTCAACCACTAAACATTCATAATCCTCTTTAACTAGTTTAACAAGCTTAAATAGTGACCTTTTATCTTTTAAAGTTTTACATTTAAGTAAATTATTCCAATGTAAAGTATTTCTAATTAACTTAAAAATTTTAATTTTTCGCTTCTCTATAAAATAAATGAATTTAAATTAAATTTGGTAGGGAAGTTGTAAAAAATTTTAAAAAGTTGGGTTTCATAAAGTAACCAAAGAGTGAAACGGCGAAATACTGAAGTTTAAATTTGGATTGAGATAATTTTAAAAACGTGTTATCCTTTAATTTGTGAATTTGACTAAGGTACAATTTCAAAAGGCTAGGTAGTTGAATTAAAATGATGTACAACTTCCTTTCAGTATCAAATTTGTCATACAACTCTAAAGTAGTCAAATTAGGAAAGTTTTTCGGTTGAAAGTGTTGGGAGTAGTTAGTACGCATGTAAGTTAACTTTGGTCACTATTTATTCTCGTAGAAGGTTGTAGGGTAAGTTTCGTAGTGGATGTAGAACTCTAAATCTAATTCTTTTAAGTTGGGTAGATTGTGAGTTGAAAATATAGGTTGTTGGTTAGTTTCATTACCATTTATACAGATATAAAGTTGTTGAAGTTTCGGATAACTTTGTAAAAATATGTTTTTATAAATGTTCAGATCGGTTGGGATCCAAAAATAAAGCAATTTTAAATTGAAAAATTCGGTAAAAATATATTGAAGTTAGATCTCTAATTCCTTTTGGTTTGGTTCAATATAAGTTAAATATAGGGTTTTAAGTTTGTCGCCATGTACTACTTGTAACACCGGTTGAATGTCAATAACGTTAAAATATTTATTATTTAAGGATAACCAAGTCGAGTTACTTAAATTTAGAACCAGAGGTATTAAGTCTATCTTAGTTCTAACGGACAACTCTTTCAACTTTAAAGTCTTCATAATCTATTGAAATACGGTATAGTTAGTTTCGGAAACACTACTTACCCTTACCACTTCCACATTTTAAAAAATGTAGCGTTGTATTCACATCTTCCTTATCAAAAACAAATTTCAAATTGTCTTCAAAATTGTATTTTCTTTGTATTTTGTTGGCACTTCAAAATAAAATTCTTTACTTCATCTAAGTTTAAACTGTTTAAAACTGAACTTGATTCTACACTCTCAGTTGATGTATTCAGTTTAGAGCTAGGTTTAACTATTTGGTTGGACTTGAAAGGTAGATGGAAACATTGATTATTGAAAAATGTTAAATTGAATACCCGTAGCCAGTATCTGTTTATTAATATTAAATTTATATACTGGTAACAACCTAAAATAATTAATACACGTTCTAATAAAATGTCGGGAAGCTCCATACAATTGAAAAGTTTTGATCATTGACTTAAGCCTTTTCTTTTTTTATATACAAATCTATAAATTTATCACATCAACACTTCAGTTTTTCATAAAAGTTCTTTGAAATTAGAAGCTTACGTCACTGGTGTTGAGTGAAAACAATTATATTTTCCCTAATATTTTTTCAAAAACTCTTTTATTACGATAAAGAAGTTGTGATTTTTTCAATCGATTTGTGTTCGTTATACGTGTAGTTATGAAGGCAAGGTTATTTTTTTAAAGATTTGTGCGAAGAGTTAATTTAAAGCTTTAATAATAAATTAGTACAACCATGGATGAGCTACCTGTAAACATACAACAACACCGGTTCTCTGTTTTTAAACAATATTATCTTTTTGGGTGAGGTAAACGATAAAATAACTATAACCTGGATAAACAACTATTTAATTCTGTAGATTCACCTGTTTTATATAAGGATGTGCTTTTTAAAATTGATTGCTATAAAATTAATGATAAATTAGAAAATATAAGCGATGAGTTTCAAAGTTTAGAAAACGGCATGGAAGGATTTGAAATAGCAAATGAAACTGGTGTAATAGTAGGGAAGTACGATTAGGAAAAAGAAACGCATTTTATGAAGAAATTTTGGAATAAAGCCAAGTCTGCCGTTAATAAGTTTAATAAGCATATAAAGATGGCTATAAACTTTGATGAGTTTAATTTTGTAAACGAATTGAAAAGTTATTCTAACTTAAAGGTCTACGACCTAAGTATTGATTTCCAGGAGTCTTTCAACTTACTAATGAGCTATACTGAAAATAAGTTTAGTAATTTACTTTATTTGAAACTTAATGTCACTGAAAATATTGAAGGTGAAGCTGAAGTAGTATTCAAACACATTAAGAATTTAAAAGTACTTGATATCAGCCTTTATCAGGACAACCAGGTCTTAGAGAATCTATTTAAGTTTAAAAGTCAAATATTGACCTACCTTAACATCTCTTATGGTGATGAATTTTCTAAGGAACAGTTTAGAATTTTTGAAAATAACTTTACTAATTTAAAACACCTTGTGGTTAATACTGATAACTTAAACTAGTCTAAAGGAAAGTCCGACTTACCTGTCTTCTTAAACCTAAGATATTTTGAAGTTGGCATTTATAAGCAAATCGACCATTTAGCTTTAATGTACTTGACTGATGGAAATTTCTGGCCCAAAGTTAAATATATACAATTTGCAATGCATTTTTCCTAAAATACTTTAACGTTTAAAGGTAAATGAAATAATTTGAAAGAGTTTAAATTTTAGTGTAACGGTCCATACATACCTGATAACTGGAATAACCTTAAACAACTTAGATATTTTAAACTTGTTGCAAACGATACTTTTAATTCCAATTTTTTGAAAGTTATATTTACTGAGTTAGTCTACCTTAAATCTTTTTATCTATACAATAAAGGTACCTTAAATTTTGAGCATTTTGACTTTCAGCCTAAAATTCAATTACAGAATCTGGCAATTTCCAACTTCGGAGCCTTTGATCTAACTTTTGTCAACTTTCTCAGATGTCTTACTTTAATTGTTAGTATTTATTTGCACTTTCAACCAGGGATATTTGACAGTGTCGATTTAAACAAACTTCTGGAAATTAAACTTCATTTCCGCAATCTTAAAAACATTCGTGGGAGTTACCCGGAGAAACTTCAACAATGGTTTGAAAGTAGTACTAGTTAATTATAAAGCTTTAAAGAACTTGTAAATTTTAAATATACCCAGCTCAAGGCTGCTTACTTTAACCTACATTTAACACAATCAAATCTGATTTTTTTGAATACAAACTTTGAACTCTTTCAATTGAGTTTCTATATAGTTAAGACTTAAAAAATAAGGTTTTTAATAAAATTATTTAATTTAAAAGGGAAAAATATTATAATTTGTAGCATTTTATTTTTTTTTTAAATCAGTTAAATTTGAATTTATAATTATAAACATATCTTTATAGTAAATTTATTTATTTATTGGATTAATTTAATTTTAAATTATAAGAATTAACTTTTTATTTTAAAAAAAAATTAATTAAATATTAACTATTTTGTATTTTAAAATATTTGAAACTCTTTTAATAATTTTTAATTTAATTTAATTTCAATTTAGCTAAAACATAAAGTTTTAAAAAAGTAATAAAATATTATAATTTTTTAAAGTTTTTATATTTAAAAAAAATTTAAAAAAAATAAAATGTTTATTTTTAAAATTTTTCTCTACAAGATTTTTTATAATAAATAATAATTATAATATAAAAAAATATAAAATTATAGTACTATTTTTAAATTTTAACATATATGTAAAGTATTTAAAGTACTCTTTTAATATATATATATATTTGATATTTTCTTGAAATCTAAGTGCAAAAATACTTGTAATTAATTTTATTTATACTAAAACTTAAAAATAACTAAAAAGTATAAGCTAAATAAATAGTTATAACTATTTCTGTAAAGAATGAAAATACTACTTTTTAAACTTAGAAATATTTTTACTATATTTATAAATATTAAAAAATTACTAAAAGGAGATAATAACTAAAAAACTATCTAAAAATACTAAAAAAAAACTTCTTTATTTATTAAGTTAATAAAAAACAAAATTAAATAATTAAAAGCTAAAAGCTAGTACTAAAGAAAAATTTACTAAGCTAACTAAAAAGTTAGTATGATAGAAATAAAAAATTTATATTAAAAATTAAAAATTGCATCTATTAATAAAGCTAATATACTAAAAGTAGTTAAAAAAAGTAGTATTAACTTAAGCTTAAAAAAAATAAAAAATAAAAAAATTACTTGCATTTATTAAAAAAAATATAATAAATAAAATAACTATAACTTTAAATACACTTTAACTATAATGTTAAAAAAAATTTAATATAAATAAAAAGGCTAAATTAAATAAACTAAGCTAATTTAGATAAAAAAAATAGACAAAAATAGTAGTAAAAAATATATAGATATAAAAACATTTAAAAAAATATTTTATAAATATATAAATTAATTTAATATAAATAAATATAAAAACATATAAAAGTTATATATATTTTATTAGCTAACTTAATATATATAATGTGATATTATAAGCTTTGTTATTTAGCTTATCTAACTAAGCCTTACTAATATCTATCTTTTAAATTCCTATATAGTTTTTCTTTTTTTAAGATAACAAATACTAATTTTATCTTATTAAGCAATATTTAGCATAAAATTGATTTTTAAATATATTTTACTAAGTATTACTTAGTATAAACTAATTTGTAATTATACTTTTACTAAGTATTGCTCAGTAAAATTAATTTATAATCACTTATTACTAAGCACTAAACTTTATTATAAGTTGATTTATAATTATACTTTTACTAAGTATTACTTAGCATAATGATTTATAATTA
>JAWQFY010001165.1:0-13191 GCA_037055185.1 Capillidium rhysosporum
TAGTGGTAATTTTATATTTTCTTTTATAAAGTAAATTTTTTTTAAACTTATTACTATAGTTTTAATATAATAATATAAGTAGTATATTAAAACTATAGTAATAATTTTTAAAATTCTGTTTTTTTATTCTTATTTTATAAAATATAATAAAAAAAGTTTTACATTAATGCAAATATAAAACTACTACTATAAAAATTAAATATTTACTTAAAATTATATTTTAAATTACTTTAGTAATATTATTAATTATATAATTATATTATATAAAGATTAAAAATCTTAAAGCTTTAAATTTTTTTATAAAAATTTAAAAAAAAATTAAATATAAAGTTTTAATTAAATAGTATAGTTTTACATTAATTATAGTTTTATATTTTATTAATTAGATATATAAATACTTATTTTTAATATATTAACTTTATATTTTTACTATTATTTCTTTTAACAACTTTTTTAATTATATAGTTAAAATAAAATATATTAAAAGAATAATTTATTTTTAAAAGTATATTGCTATCTAATAAGCTAAATAAAATAATATAAAGAAAATTTTATTTATTATAAATATTAATTTTAGTTATTAATGCTACTATATATAATTATACTAAATTTTATTAGCTATAGCTAAGATTAAAGTTTATAAAAAAATAAAATATAGCTTTATTTACTTAAAATACTAAGTAATTTTACTTAAATATAGTTATAATATTTAGCCTATCTAGTATAATAAATATTAAATTAGCTATTTTTTTACTATTTTTTAGCTTTTAAGCCTCTATACTTAATAGCTTTAACTAAAAACAATTTTTTAACTATTATACTAGTATAGTTTTATATAAGCTATCTCTTTTTTATAAATTTACTTTATTTTTTTGCTGACTATTTTATCTAATAGTAATTATTTCTAGCTTTTTTAGCTTTTTGACTTTATTAATTTAGTATACTTAAATATAATTAAATTATTTATTTATTATTTTATTTTATAACTTTACTAAAAATTAAACTAGTCTAAAAATTAAAATTTTATAACTTTATTTTTTTAAAAGTAATATTTTTATTTTTAAATTTATTTAGTAATCTAACTATTATAAAAATATTATAATAGTGAAAACTATATTAAAAAAAGTCTTTTAACTAATTAAATAATAAAATAGCTATTAGTTATAAAATATTTTACTCTTATAATAATTAAAATAATTAAAAATTAATATTATTAAAATAGTAATAGCAATTATAAAATTATTTATTAAATAAAAAATGCAAATATATTAATAGCTATATTAAAATACTATAAAAAAAGCCTAAAAAACTTTTATATTAAAAATATAAATATATTATTAGAAATAAATTTTATTTAATTTAATAAGATTTTTAATATCTTGTATAACTATTAAATATATAACTAAACTTATATATTTTTTAAATAACTTAAGTAAAAAAGTACTTTAACTAATTTATTTAAATTAACTTAAAATTTATAACAAAACTTTAAATAAGAAAAACATTTTTATAGTGTAAGTATAAACTTAAAAATTTAAATATAAGTATATTTTTAATTTGTTTTATTTTATAAACTATTATAGATTAGCAACTAATAGTTTATTTTATTTAATATAAATATTATATTATTTTTAAAACTACTTACTAGCTTAAACTTATATAATAAAAATCCATTATAAATTTAAATATTTTAATATTATATTTATATATATTATATATTAATATTTATAAATGTTTTTCTAAAAAAAAAACTTAATAAAATAAGTATAAAATAAGTAAATTTAAAATAAAATATTATAAAGCTTATTATATTAAGTTATTTTACTATGGCTATACAATAAAAATTTTAGTTTTTTTTAATATATAAATATATTAATATTATATTAATAGTTTATAAAAATTTAAAATATTTTTATAATGTTATTATAGTAATATACTTTAAAAAATTATAAATAATAGCTAAAACAAATAAATTTTAATTATGTTTTTACATATTAAATGATATGTATTATATTTTATAATTTATAAAGTAAAAAATTATATAAACTTAAATTTTAATTTTTAGTGTATTAAATTTTTTAGTAATGTTTAAATATATATTAATATATAAATTTAAAAGTAACATTTACTTTTTAAAAATTTAAAGGCTTTTAGTAAAGTATACCAAATGTTTATATTTTCAATATATAAAATGCAAATAATTTAAATAGTTATTTTTATCTAATTTTATCAGCTTACTCTTTTTTAATTCAATTTTTAAAATTAAAACCAGTTACTTTTAAAAGTAGTTAATTACCTATTTAATATAAATTATAATATAGCTATTAATTTTCAACTCTAGCATATTTTACTTTTTTAGATACTTTAATTAGTATATTTATTAATTAAAAGCTAATAAATTATAAAATATAATAATTGTTGTTTAATTTATATTACTTTTTGAAGGTAATTTTTATTAAGTTTTAGAAAATTCAAATCTTTTATAGTTAAAATTTAGTATTAAATATAGGCAGCTAAATATTAACAATAAGATTAAAATACTAAAAAACTGGTGATTTAATACTTAAAAACTAAACTTTAAAAGCCTTGTTATCTAATAGCTCTGATATAAACTATTTAAAAAAAATGATGTGTATAATTTGGAGAATTTGTAACATAAAGTAAATGTTAAATCCCGAGGTAATTAAACGAAATTAAACAATACTATTTAATAAGCATTATAAAAATACCGAACTGCCACCACAAGCCTAAAATCAATTTATTTCTACCCCGAATGTTCCAAAAAATTAAAAGCAATTCAAGATAAGTAATCAAAGCATATTCCAAGTTATAAAAAACATTAACACCAACACCAAGAAATACCCAAGTATTTACTCTTTAAAAACCACAAATGTATCAAAATTCTAGCTAACCAAGGACTTAATCCTCTCAATAATTAGTTCCACCTTATTAGCATTAGTTTGAGTTCCTCGGTTCGTTAAGCTTTCCGCCTTGATTAAGATAATAAAATACTTGCTCAACTCAAATTTCAAATCAGTTCTTAAATCGTTAGTCAAACTCGTACTGTTTCCCTTTAATACCAATTCCAACTGGCCTTCCAACAACTTCAAAGTTACATAGTGCATATCGAGGTAATAGTTTAGGTAGGTAACATGTTCCAACATTAAAAAGTGTGCTGTGGGTTCAGAGTTGTTAATACCTTGCAACTTGTCAAGAGGCTGTATGAGTTGGTTGGATAAAGAAACAATTAAATCTATTAAAGTACCGAACGATATTTGATGGAAAGTACGGTTGAAAGTAGTGAGGTTCAATCCAACAGTAGACTTCTCAATTACCTTTGAATAAGCGTTGATGAAGTGGATTGAAGTAACAGCTAATTGGTGCAGTACTACAACGCCAAAATCCTCTCGAACTGCGGAATTTTTGGGTAAGTAGGGGATTTGGAACTTCCTAGAGAACTGCAGCTCCGCAGAATCATAGTTGACCAGTGTTGAGTTCGAATTTCCAAGTCGATCCACCAGTTTGGGTAGTAAGCTATGGATTTGTTGGACCAGGCCACGGGCTATAAGATCCTCGGACAACAGCTGTACGTTTTTACTGATTGAATCTATCGTCACTAGTACCAGTAAAATTTCTGAAAATTTAAGTGGTGTTGTAAAGTCCTTGCTGAAGCCTTGTTGGACATTATGGATCCAAGTATGGATTGATTTCCAATTTCTAGTAATTAGCTCGGCTACCATAGTGTTGTTAGATGTGTTAAGTGGGATGATTGCTTGCAGTAGCTGCAAATTGAAAGCCCAGCTGTAAACAAATTGCGGTTCGAGTGATAAGCTAGGGTCAGGTACTTGTATATTTTGAAGTAGCTTAACTAAGTATTCGATATTGTCTTGTTCGATAAGTTCCAGCTGCTCCTTGAATAAATTTAAAATGTTGAGTACGTTACATACCAGTTTTGACGTGTTATTTCCTAAACCATCAAATGCTAAATCCAACAATCGAATTAGGAAACCTACGTATGCATTCGCATGTCTACATTTATTCAAATCCAATTTCGAATCACGGGTTAAACTGTTGATCAAATTTAAAGCAGTTTCGACGAGATAGAAGGGTTCGGATATTATTGGGAATGTATCGTGATTTAGCCAACCCTCCACGATCTGGAAATCCTGAGTGATAAGATTGATCGCCCGCACCTTCAAGTTCTCAAACCGAGCGTGTAGGTCGACGTTGTCCAGTAGATGCGGGGTTAAGTTGAATTTGCAAACCAGTAAATTTATTGAAATATACCACTGAGTTGTGGACTGGCAGTAGCTGGATCGGTCACTAAATTGGTCATAATCCATTTCACCGTCCAAAGTTATTGCATCCAGAATCACGTCAGCAGTTTCCAAATAGAACATGTGCAACTCAACTGAATTTATACTCCAGTCGGAGTGTATCGTCAGCTGTACGAGTTGATGAACAAAATTGGCTAGGATGGCAGCTAGGACGGGTGTGACCTGGGAAGCATCCGACTCTAAATCATACATTCTACTGAACTCACGTACGATGTTGACTGCTAAATCAAATTTAAGTTTACTTTCATTCCAAATCTCATTAGAGCCAGATTGGATTAGGGCAAGTAAAGTGTCACAGTAAACTCTAAATTGGTTTAGCGAAGCTAAAAGGCGAGAAGTGGTTAAATTAAACTGCTCCAATTCAAATTTTAAGCCATGCCAAACAGATGTAGATTCGTAGTTCCTATTAAAAGCTTGTAGAGCTGCGAACAGACTAATAGCATCGTAAGAAAAATTGTATCCAAACTGGTAGTCGTTGCAGTAGTGGGCGTCAAGGAAGTAGTTACTGAAATTTTCTAAAAGCATCGGATCAAACTCGGCATCGTTAAATTTCTCTTTTAAATTAACTAAATCGGAAGCTTTAGATTTGTTGACGTTGGTGAACTGTCGATATAGGAATTGTCTCTGGGTTAGAAGTTGGAGTACTTGGTTTAGGTCCGAGCCCAGGGGTAAGGGAGAATCAGTAGTGGCAGTAGAACGGTATATCAATTCCGACAGTGTAATTTGGATAGCAAAACCCGCGGTAGCGTCAGCTACAATGGCCTGAACCGAATCCTGTGGTTCGTCTGAGTTAATCAGCAACTTGTGGATGAATGGGAAGAGACCAATACGATCAGCTAACGTATCTAAAGTGTCGGTACAGTTAAATTTGTTGGACCACAGGTTGCTCAAAAATTGTACGAATACTAAAGCAACCCAAGGACACTCCTGAACCAATGTATCCCACATATCTACCATCTCTAAACACAGGTCACTGAGTGAAAGTTGGTTACCTACACGTTGGTTTGAAGCGGCATCATTAAAGCGGTGCGTAACTGTATGAAGCGCTGTTGAATTTCCATTGAACAAAGCTTCGAAGAAGACGGGTTGGTAAGCGTGAGTGGCCGAGATGAAAATCCACAGAGCCCTCTTACAAGGCTGATCCACTGCATTCCCTTCCAAAAGGTAGTGTAAGTTAGCTGCAATCCGATTGAAATTTGGCTGCACTGCTGAAAGGAGCGAGAGATCTTGATGTGCGTTCAATTGAGAACAAATACAGGTCAACAGGGTAGCAGCCTTTAAAGTGATCTTTGAGCCAAACCGAGTATCTAACAGATTGAGCAAGGAATTCACTGGGCACAAGTGCTGTTTATCCATCTCGAAGGCAAATAGAGTGAAGGGACTCCAACCTACCAGCTGCAAGGCGGTGTTAGCGTATAGATTATATTTGAAAAGGTTGTTTAAGAAGGTCAGGGTAATATCCAACACTTTGATGGTTTCTTGAGCCGGTTGTACCATGTAAAGTGATTCGAATTTAAGGATGAGTTTTCCAGCTGCAGCGAGGAGTGAGAGAATCGGGGTGTAATAAGACACCTTCTCTGAGTTGAAGAAGTAGTTGCCAAATAGCTGTACTTGATCTTCAAACTTATCTTGAAGGATATCTGGGTTGAGTTGAAAGAAGGTGTTGAAGATTTGCAAGCACAGCCTGCCGATTTTCGAACGCTGTACGTTGTCTACGTACTGCCAGTGGATGTAGTAGTAGTAGATATTCTCTACGAGAACAGGTAAAGTACGTTTTAAAAACTGTTTGATCAGGTTGAAGGTGGAGTATTCAGTAGAATCCAAATCCAAGGTTGCTTGACAAGAAAGGAACGTGCACAGATTCAATATGAACTCAAGGTAGGAGATGGTTGTACCATATTGACGAGAGGGAAGGTCTACTCTCAAGATGTGTTTCAGGATCGAGCCTTTATGTTTCAATTGGATAAATTTGTAGTGATTTAAAGTCAAGTATCCTACGATAACAGTAGGGTAGGCTGGTATGAGGTTTCCTAAAAGTTGTAACGTAATTGGCAACAAGAAGTACAAAGAGTCGGGTCCGTTTAACACTAGATCCAGCAGTCCAGTGATCCGATGCACGAAGACGTGATCAGCTGGTAATTCTTCGGTATATTCTATTTCTAAATTCACTAGCGTAGCCAGAAGGGTAGGATCGTCGGAAGTGATTCGGGTTAGTACACTGAGGCACCCAGACACGAATTGAGAGCTTTCTTGTAACCGGTGGTAAGTATCAGAAGAGTCTATTAAGCCGTCCAGCATACATAATAGATAATCAAACAGGGAATACTTATAGGACCACAGGATATATGTAGAATCCCCGCCCAGGGAAGTTGCTAAGCACCCCCGCGTACCTGTATCTAAGGTGAACTTGGTGAATCCGGGAATATCAATTAGATCGATATTCTTTTTAGCTAGTACGCAGAAAATATTACTGTCCGGAGGCCTGCTTATTTTAATTACTGACTTCAAGCTGTTACTATATTTTTGGGCGAAATGGGTCAGTTCCATAAGGTAGTCCGCTACGCTTTGAGTAGAGCTAGAACTGGCGCTAGCTCCAGATAAGGCTCTCAAAAGTTGAAGAAGGGGCTGATGATATACAGGAAAATAGGTAGTAGTAAGCTGAAGGAAGCGTTTACGAGATGGTGTGTTGAAATCCTCAATCCAAAAATACTCACACATCTCTACGTCATCCAAATATAGGGAAGTTAAGCATTTTACGATAAGTTGGGCATTTTTAATGAACTCACGGGGTCGGATTATAGCAACTGCCATCAGAAATAGCCGAAAACTCATCTTGAAAGGAAGTGATGACTTTGATTTTGATTCTAAGAGTGGGCACCTTAGCAACTCCAAAAGTTGCTTGTAAACAAGGATGGGGTCGAAAATAGAAAATAATTTTTCAGCTGCACACATCTTACCTTCTCCCGAATCTAATTTATCCAAAAAATATTGTTGAGATTCACTTTTTTGTGGTAAATTTTCAAACTGGAGTTTGGTAGATAAACTTAGCATAGCTATAGCCCTGTAGGTGATGCAGTCGGACGGAACGGCCGATGACTTGATTAGATCCTGTATGATATCTATAAACACCTTAGGCTCTTCTGCTAGAACCGGCAGTTCATCCGAAGCTGTATCACAGTAGTAGCTAATCTTATCAAATTGTAAGAAATGAAGTAACAGCGATGTTTCACAAGTTTCGGCGATGATAGCTGAAGTGTAATGATTTGCGCCGATTAAATTAGGATCCACTATTTTCTTTGTACCGGATTTTAACAGCCATTTTATGTACCTGTTCACATGTACAGCAGTAAAGGGGACGTCGTCGTCTATTGATAGAGTAATGTATTCCAGCAGAACATGGTATTCGGAAAAAAGTTGAGATAGATATTTGGGTTGGATAAGTGATTTTACCATTAAAATTTCGGAATCTAATTGATCTAAAAGCTGGTGCACTAGATCTACCTCATTATCAGAAGCACGTAAAGAATCCAATAACTTATTAGCTTGTTCAGAGTTAGGATGCTCTATATTTTGATTTATACGCACCAATTTGGATAAAATTTGGAAACAAGCTAACCTTTCTGTAAAGTAAAAATTAGTAAACTCTGTTTTCACTTTAGATTCTAACTCCTTCAACTTCCGATCTGTAATAATAGCGTTACAATTTGAATCTAAAACGTAATTTATCCATTCTTTGTTATCGGCATTAGAGGCTAGAAACTGTTTGAATAGGGTGAAGCTTAACTTTAAGTCGATATTTAACTTCTTAGATAGCTGGGTCACGAGTTTACGTTCGTTATCATAGATTTTAAATGTTAAGTCGCTAATTTTTACTTCGTTTATAATAACTTCGCTAGTACCGGTTGAAGATCGGTTGTAGTATTTAAACCCTTTTTTTAAAGAATCTAAATTTTCATGTAACTCAGTAAATATTTTTTTATTGGAAACTGTTGTTGATAAACTTAAATTAGTATTAAAGTAGGCAAATGTCCTAATAAAATTTGTTTAAAATCATTTTTAGTAAAGTAGAATTAATTTTAAAAAGTTTGGATTTTTACCTTTTAAATTTCAATAATTTTGTTGAAGTTAAATCATCTACATTTAACCTAGTCATCTTTATTCTCTCTCAGTAATCTTCTTGTTGAGAATTAAAGATCTTGTTAAAAATTTATTGTTCTTTTTGCTTGGATACGAGTTTGGGATGGAAAGCTTTGGATAATATGAAAATTTTAAATTTACATAAAGGTATTCTTAAAATTTGAAGTTTAAAATCGAATAAAATTTCTTGTATTGACGATTCAGGCAGTGTTAATTGGATTAAAATCATTATTTTTTCATTAAAGTCTACGTAGTTAGAATTATCTTTTTATTATGGGAAATACAATAAAATGGAAACCTAGAAAAGTTTTTTTTTGGTATCTGATTTTTATTCTTTCAATTCACCTCTCATATGGAGTTAGTAAACATCCAAGGTTAAATGCTTAGTTAAACATGGTCATACTCCTTCTGACTTCCACCACTCTGTTAATACCAGCAGTTTGGTACCTTTTCTGGCTTTTACACTTAATTTCCATCTCAATAGCTTAGCAGGGTCAGTGAAAGGCCATACTATCCGTAACTCGATCCTTTCCTCCCCCAATATTTATATTGCGACTGCTACAAGAAAATGTAACCTTCTTTTAGATACCCATAAGCCTATCGCCTCTTCTCTGTCATCGCTTCTGAGTACTCTTGTTAACTTCCCTCAGCTCTCATCTATTTTATTTTTGAATAAATGATATATTGAGCTTATAAGCCTTATGAAAAAAATAGGCTGTTACCGGAAATTAGAGCGGTACTGCATTTTAAAGAAATATCATCTATGCTATTAAAGGCACTAAGGTTTGTCAGCTTATTAACTACCCGAAATTTTAAAGGTACTCAATTTATTTCAAAAAGCTTGTATGACTAAAAAGCAGCACAAACTAGTAGATTCCATTAAAAATTTTAAGTTTTAACTTGATTCTGTTGTAATAATCATATGATTGGTAAAGTATCAGAAAGTCGAAACGTCATTGCAAAAAGTAATCTCCGTTTTAAGAAATCCTTAGGCTATAAAAGGAGGCAACATATCCTTTATTATTGTAAAAACAAATTCAATAGCTAATATATCAAATCAAAATGGGTCGTAAATTTTTCGTAGGAGGTAACTGGAAGATGAATGGAACCAAGGCTCAGAACGAAGCTTTAATCCAACTTCTTAACAAAATTGAATTTGATGAAACTAAAGTTGGTAAGTCTAAATCTTTAATGCATGTAGTTAACATATTTAATTTAGATGTTGTTGTTAGCCCTGTTTCCATTCACTTAGAACAGGTACGCAATCAATTGAAAAAGGAGATTGGTGTAGCTGCTCAGAACTGTTACAACAAAGCTTCGGGAGCTTACACTGGCGAAATTTCGTAATCAATTTATTTTAATTTTGCAACTAAATGTATATATAGGCCTCAACAACTTAAAGATTCTAACATTGAATACGTAATTTTAGGCCACTCAGAGCGTCGTTCTATCTTCAACGAATCTAGCAAAGTACTTTTTTGTTAATCTTAGTCTGATGCAATGTTATTTAGTTGATTGCTGAAAAGACCAAATTCGCTTTGGAATCTGGTCTTAAAGTTATTCTCTGTTGCGGTGAAAGTGAGCAGGAGCGTGAAGCGGGTAAGACTGAGCAGGTTGTATTTGAACAGCTTAAAGCAGTTGCTGATATTATTAAAGACTGGACCAACATAGTTGTTGCTTACGAGCCTGTCTGGGCTATTGGCACAGGAAAAGTAGCCACCCCCGATCAAGTAACCAACTTAGATTAAACTATTTTTTAAACTTTAACAAGGCTCAAGAAGTTCATGTACAAATTCGTAACTGGTTGAAGAAAGAGCTTGATGAAAAAACTGCTCAAGAGACTCGCATTATCTACGGAGGTAAGTTTAAAACGATATTATTTTTATTAAACTAAATAGGTTCTGTTAATGGTGGTAACTGCAGTAACTTAAATACCCAACCAGATATTGATGGTTTCTTGGTTGGTGGTGCTTCCCTTAAGGCTGAATTTGAAACTATTGTTAAAGTATACTTGATTAGACAGTAAAGTACAGCTGTTATAGTGACAGTTTAGAAATTAAATATATATTATTATGAGTTACTTTCATTATCTTTATATTGTAGTCATTAAAACATTCTAATAGCATAATAAACTAGAGATTGTTTTACTTTGTGGTACTTTGGATTAAATTTCTAGCAATTTTTGAGGAGCCTAACTCAATATTGGACTATTTTTTACATTATAAATTTAAATAAGTTTTATTATATATTCTATTCTAATTTTAAAACGATTAACAACTTAAACTTTTTATATTGTTATATAAAAGGGAGGTAATTCGTATTTTTAAAAGAAAATTTTTATCGACAAACTCTAAATTTAATAATATAAAGTTTCAAGCTATTAAAAAGATTAATTTTTAAATTTATAAAAAATAAAGGTATACTTTTGTTTTATAAAAAAGTTTTTATACCTAATTTTCCAGGTAATTTTTTTAGTATAGTTTTATAAAAAAGTTTTTATATCTAGTTTTCCAGATAATTTTTTAGTATAGTTTTAGCTAAAACTTATAAATTAAATGCATATTTTTAACTAACTATATTTATTAACTTTTAGTTATAGTAAATTCGTAATATTTTATTTATTAAAACCTGCTTAAAATAAATACCTAAAAGCTAGTATATTAAAAATCATTTTTTTACTTCTAAGTCAAAAAATATATTTATTTGCTTTTTAAGCTTAAATTTAATAAATTAAACTTAAAAAGTATAGATGTTTTAAATATTTATAAGTTATTACTTATTAAGAGTTTTTTATAATATTGGCTAGATAGTATAGCTTAATAAATAACTATATAAACTAGTTAGTTAAAAGATACAGATTTGATTTTCTATATAACTAATTTTGTTATTATTAAAGAAATTTATATATTTTTTTTCAATTAATATTTTAAATATTTTATTATCTATATATATTTTTATCTATTATTTATTAAAATTAAATTAGTATTTCATTATATTTTTATCTTATTTATTGTCTAATTTTAATTATAAATAGAATATTGCTAAGTATTTTGCAGTTAAAATTTAAAAAATAATTAAAAAAATAAAATTTAGTTTAAAGTTTATAAAAATATATAATATATTTTATATTTTTAAATTATTTATATTTATATAAGTTTAAAAAATAAATTTATAATTAAACTATAAGTTATATATAAGTTTATTTAATAATATTATGAAATATAATATATATTTAAAATTATTATTATTAAAGTATAACTAGTTAACTTAATATAAATTTAGTTAGTAAGTATAATATATAATATATAATATATTTTAGCTTTTAAGTATATATTTTTTACTAATAGCTAATATTAACGTAAAAAAGTCTAAAAAGTAAAAAAAAATTAACCTTAAAGTTTTCTTAGTTAATTTTTAAAAAAACTAGCAAAATAAAATTAATAGAATATTTTTATTTCTAGTTTTAATAATTATTATATATTATTTTTACTAAATATTTAAAATATTTATTATTTTATTTAATAAATATATAAGTTATATTATATATTAAAATTATAAATATATTTATTTAAAAAAATCTACTAACTAAAATATAAATATATTTTATACTATAATAATATTTATAGCTTTTATTATTTATATAAAATTAAAAGTTTATTATATTAAATTAATTAATATAATTTAAACTATAATTTAAACTATAATATAAATTTATAGTTAATTTTTAATATAAATTTATATATTAAAATGTAAATGTATTTTAATAGTATAATTATAGTTTTATTTTAGCTATATATATATATATTTAAATATTTATATTAAAATTTATAAAATTTTACTATATTTATAACTTTATATTTTACTTATAGTTTTAAATATATAACTATATTAATATTTATAAGTAAATTTATTATTAGTTAACCTATTATTATTAGATTTAATATTAAAAAATAATAATAAAAAAGTAATTCTTAATTATAAATAATTTTAACTATTTTATAAATCTAATTTTCTAATTTAAAAATACTTAAATATAATAAAACAAATTTTTAAAACTAAAAAAAAACTTTTTATTTAATAAACTATTTTTTATATTTTTAAGTTTTATTTTATTTTAAATATAATTTTTATCTTTTTAGTTTATTAATTTAATAAATTAACTAATTACTAAATTTATTACTAATAGTATATTAACTATAATATATAAATTATTAATAATAATATATTTTTAAAAAACTTTATATTATCATAAAATATAAGTTAATATATATTTATATAAAATTTTATATATTTTATTAATAAAATTAAACTTATTTTAAAAATAAAAGAAAAAAGCTAATATAATACTAATAATTAAATTAATAAAATTTAAATAGTTTAGCTTTAACTTAAAAAAATAGTAATATATTAATAAATAAATAATTTACTATTTTAAAATATAGCTAGCTTTAATTTTAAAAATTTTAGAATAAAAATTAAGCTAATAAAAATAGCTAAAAACAAATATTTAAATTATATTTTTTTACTTTTATAAACTATAAAATATTTAGTATTTAGTATATTTTATTAAAAGTTATAAAAAGTAAACATTATCTTTAAAAGAATATTTACTATTAAATAGGTAATTAGCTATTTTTATAAATTACTAATTTTAATTTTAAAATTAAAAAAAAATTATGCTAATAAAATTAGCTAAAAATAAATAAATAAATTTATT
>JAWQFY010001166.1:0-13190 GCA_037055185.1 Capillidium rhysosporum
TAATATTTATTTAAATATATATATATATAAAATAATAAAAAATTTAAAAAAATTATAACTTTTAATAAGCTAGCAAAATTTATATAATTTTTTTTTGAAAACTTTAAAATTAAATTATAAAACAGTTACTTTTTTTTCTATTTTAAATATAATTTATAATACTTTTACTCTTTTATTTTATTTTTACAAAGCTATAAACTTTATTAAATAAAATTTTAAACTTAAACTAAATAGTTTTTAAAGTTTAAAAATAAAATTTCAATTTAGTTTAAAGCTAAAAAAATTAATAAGAGTAAACTAAAATACTAACTATATTAGTAATATAATAAAAATAGTTTAATTTTTTTAAAAACTTTTAAATTAATTAAAAAAATATTATTATTTAAAATATTTAAATATTAAAGTTAAAAAAGTATTAAAAATAGATAAAATATGATTTTTTTAAATTTTAACTTTTATTAAAATACTAACTTAAGATTATATTTATTTATAAGTAAAATAATAATCATTTAAAATATATAAACTTTTGTATAGATAATTATATTATTAAATATAATATATATATATTAATAAAATAATAAATTTAAAAATTATGCAATATATTAATTTACATATAAAGCTTTAATAAAAGAAAAAGTATTATATGAAGAGGTAACTTTTTTAATATAAATTTGTAAAGTTGTTATTATTTTTTATATTTTTAATATACTAAATATAGTTTTCAAAATTTTAGCATTAATTAAAAATAAATTATAATAATTTAGATTAGTTAATTAATTAGCTAAATTTTTAATTTAACTGCTTTCTACTTTCTAACTTAATAAATAAATAAATACAATATGTTTTAAAGTATATATAGCTTAATTTATAATTATATTTATAAAATATATTTTTTTAGTTTTTATACTTTTTAATTACCAGTTTAAAAAATACGTTTTAAGTTTGATTATAGTATATAAAAAATGATCAAATATATTAAATGTATTTTTATACTAAAATGGCCAGTGCTTTTATAAACTTTAAAAAAGGCTTGCAGAGCAAGTTAAGTAAATTAAACCCTTATAGAAATAATGCCTTTTTTAGTCACAACTTTGAATTATAGTCTAAATTTTAAAGTATTGAAAAAGGTAAAATTTTCTATAAATAAAGGGTATATAGTTATATACTACTTAAATATATACATTTAAAAGGTATTACATAAAATAGGTCTAAATCCTAGTAGAATACAGTTGCAAATAAAATACGAATGTATCAGTTTCAATACTTAATTTGTCTTTAACATCTAGTACATGTCTTTAAAAAAAAGAATAAGCACTAAAAGATAGGAAATTTTCGGTTGAAAACAAAACTTAGTTAAAAAAGAATACTTAAACTTCTTTATTATTATATACCAAGTAAAACAGGAATTAGATATAGATTTTTCAGTTTTCTGTAACCTCATATTCAAGAATTGGGGCTCCAATATCAATTATCTCAGGTATAGTACACTTGAGATCGAAAGCTTTGGATAATACTACTTTAAAGACCTTTTGGACATTGATAGAGTGAGAAGTTGAGCAAAATATTAGTGGTGCACGCATAGCTTTAGCAAATTTGCGAGCCTATAAAAATAATTTATTTTTAGCGAACGTTGTTAAAATAGATAAGGGATTGAAACTATCTTATAATAAAATACATGTTGGCTTAATAAATAGGTAATTACCTGTTTCGTTATCTCTTCTTGTTCCTCTCTATTATAGTTAGCAAAATGATCGTATTTTGTTCCAACCAAGAACGGTATGGCGGTCTATAAAAATCGACATATTAATAAACTTCGTATCCCGTTATAAAGATACTTTATTGAACCCTCGGGCTTGTCGATACCATTCTTTTATAGAGTTCAAGGTAGCCTTTCTTGATAAATCAAACATGAAAAGTATAGCTACTGCATCGTTACAAACTAATGGTAACATATTCACGAATTCTCTTTGGCCTTAAATGTTTAGCTTATATTGAAGAATTTATTTACCTCCAAGATCCCAAATGGAAAAAGTAATTTCAGTACTACGTATAGATATGGTTTTTTCCATAAAGTTAACACCTATTACAAGTAAGGTTAGACCTCCAAATTTAAAATACCTAAGGTTTGAATATAGTCTTCGTCAAATGAGCCTTCTACGTATTTCACCATCAAACTGGTTTTACCAATTTGAGAATCTCCAACCATACCAACCTTAATTACAACGCTAAGAACATCAATTAAAAATTGTCGGATGTAAAATTTATTAAAATTTTCTATTACCTATTCTTTCCATCTTCACCACTTGCCATCTTGTTTTAAAATTGTTAGTATGTATCGACTTTTAAATATTTGGAAATGTTGAGACAAGATGCTTTCACTTTTTCAATCTTAAACAATACTGGAAAAATAAACGGTTGCTGCCACGTAGTATATTCGGATATCTACGTACTCAAACAATATAGTATAATTAATCGTGTTACTAAACTATCCAGTTGCTAAATTAGAGTATTTGATCTAAAAGTAAAAGAAGTACAATTATTTTTTCCTTGTAAATAAAGTTGCAGTTCACTTACTAGTCTAATTGTACAAAACTTAATATATTTCTTTGATTTTGAATTTTGACCAATAATTTATTTATCAATCCCGGACAATTACTAGATAAATTACCTAACTTAATCTCGAAATAAATTCGACAGATTCAAATAAAAAAGATATTTTTATATTTAATTTCTATGAGTTTCAAAATCAAAAGTATGTACTAAATATTAATATACCTACCAACATTACATATTTTTATATTTAATATTTAAAAAAAATAAACATCTAAAAACAATTATAATTACTGTATCTTAATTATGTTGCTTGCTATTTATTGTAAGCTCTTGAAAGCCTAAAAGGGTCAAATGTGTGTAGAATTTATTAATTCACTTCCTTCCAATAGGCTATTTTATGATTTCTGATCATACTAAATTTGAACGTACAAAAAAATAGAAATAAGAGGGTTAAAATCCAGAAAAATGATGGGAAATTATAGAAATAGACAATTATTTATTTTCTTTAATATGATAGAACAAATAACCTTTATATAAATAAAGTCATTTTCACTTGTTTACTAAAACCTATATTAATAACTAAAATTTCTAACTAAAGAGAAAATTTTACTATTCAAATTATTAAAGCAAAAATAGTTAATTTAAGAGCTAGTTAATATATTTATATGTAAATTTAATTTAATTTTTATATACAGTTTTAAAAACTAATATAATAATATATGAAAATATAATTAATGTTTAAAATTTTGTTTATTATAAATAAAATTTTAAAAATTACTAATATATTTTTTTAAAAGTTTTTTTTTAAATTATTATTTTAAATATTTTATTTTTTAAATTATTATTTTAAATATTTTATTTTTTAAAAATAAATATAATATATATATAATATTATAGGCTTAAAAAGTTTTAAAAAACATATTAGTAAATATTTTAATAGTGCATTAGATATTTTTAGTAAATATAAGATATTTTTAAATAGTTATAACTAGAGTAACAATATAAAAAAATAAAATAAAATAATAAGTAAATTAGCTAAATATAAATATTTAAAGTTTAAAAAGCTAAAAATATACTAAATTATAATAATATTTAAAAAATTGTAAAAATAAAATAAAAATAAGTAGTTAAAAATTTTAAAACTTTAATAAATATATTTATATAATTAGCTTTAATATTATTTAAATAGTTATAATTTTAATTTAAATAGTAATATTTTAATAAAAAAACATTTTTTAATTTTTTTAAATAATACTTTTCAAATTATATTTATTATATTTTTAATTTAAAATTTATTTATTAGCTATTTTAATTAATATTAAAGTTTAAAGTTAATTATTTATAAATTTTAGCTATAAAAATTATTAAATATTAAATAAAATTTTAAATATAACCTAATATATTATTTTAAATAAATATTAATATATTACTAACTTTATAATTATTTAAAAAAAACTTAACTATAATATAAATAATATTAATATATTTAAACTTTACTATATTACTATTTGTCTAAATTTTATTTTTTTAGTAGTTTTTAATTTAATATTTTTTTATTAATTAAAATAGTAAGTTTATAACTAAATTAATAATAGCTATTTTAAAAATCTAATAATTTTAAATATAAATAATATATTTACAATTTTTAAATTAAAGTATTTAAAAGTAATAAATATAAAGTAAAGTATAAATATTTTTTAAATTTTTAAAAAATAAAAATATATTTATTATTAACTTAATATATAAGTTTAGCATTTTAAAAATTAATAACTTATTTAATTATTTTAAATATTGTATTATGCTTTTTAAAATAATAATATATATACTTATCTTCTTTTATATATTTAATTTATACTAGTATCTATTTTCAAATATAATTTAACTTTAAAAAATATTATTATTAAAATTATATTAATTATTTTATACTATAAATTATTTTTATTTACTAATATCTTTAAATTTTTTATTTATTTAAGTATAAATTTATTTTAACTAAAATATATTACTAATTATTTTACCTAATTAAAAAAAAACTAAATAAAGTTTATTTATAATAATTAATTACTTATTAAATAAATTCTTTCATATTAATTTTTTACTAATTAAGTCTAAAAAGATTTAATATTTCAATTTTAACTAAGCTATTATTCTATAAAAAGAATATTTTTAATTTCATATTTATATTATAATATGTTTTTAATATATTTAGCAGCTTTTATAATATAGTAAACTATTATATCTATTTAATAAAAAAGTATATAGTATTAGATTACTCAAAATGGATTATAAGATTTTTTTTAATATAGTTGACTAATATATAAGTATAATTAATTAAAATTATATACATAATGTTGGATATTTATTATTTTATTATTAGATATTCATTTATATGTACAATATTCATTTAGTAATTGGTTTTCAGATCTACTTAACATAATAATTCATTTATGTGCTGTTAAATTAAAATATTGAAATATAAAAAATTTTATCAGGTTCTTAGTTTTTAAAATAAATCAAATGATTATGTCCGTCTGACACAAATGTCTGTATAATATTGTAAATAGTTATGTAATAATTTAAAATTTAATAAACAGGTTTTATAGTTTTAAGCAGAGCTTTTAGTTTCGAATAAATTACATTTAATGTAAAAATGTATTTATATATAATTTTATAAAATTATATTAAATCGTAAAGCATTTCTTTACGGTCAACTCGGTTTCCATGGTGTAGTTGGTTATCACGTCTGTCTAACACACAGACGGTCTCCGGTTCGAATCCGGATGGAAACATTACTTTTTGCTTAGTTTCTTCCCGTTTACAATTTCAGTTAAATGTTCTTTTTGGGAGAGACTAGTTTTTATATTACTGGATGTTGAACAAAGCACACACAGAATTTGGCTAGGGTTTGGTAATTTGTGGCTACTTTATCTTTTATAAGTTAATTAGTATATAATTTAACAGTTATATTAAGATCGATTGTTTTTCAAGATGTGCAACATGTCCTATTTTGTTAGTTAAACTTAATATCCTTTTTTAATAAAGCCATTTAGCTACAGATTTACTAATATTTTATTATTTTAAAATAATAAGTAGTTATCCGTTAACATCTTTACTACCTTTGTATGTCTTTGAAAACTAAATTAATTTCTTTGGATCCTAAAATAATTCATTATATAATTTCTTTACGCTTTCACTCTAATTATTTAAATTTAACCTTTATTTCATAACTTTAACTTCAAAAGGATAAGTAACAAAGTTTAATACGCTATAACTATTCAACTAATAAATTCCGTGATTTAGAAGTCCAGTTGAGTGTATTGAGAGATAGTGATGGTAGTTGTGGTCTAAAGCTTGCAAAGAACCTGCTGAAGTACAAAGTAAAGATGAAGTTTTAAGTCAAACTTATCTATAGATTAATTTTAAACATCTTTCTAAAATACCAGTTACCTTTTTATATTAAAAAAAAACCTATTTATTTACGTTTTTGAGAGGTATTAAATCAGATACTAAATTTATAGAAAATCAGTTGATTAAGATATTTAGTGATAGTCTACTATTAACTTATCCTTTTAGATCTATAGTACAGATCGTTATTAACTCTATTAATTTGGATGGCGATGTACAAAAATAAAAAATAAAATAAAAAAGTATATTAATTTTAGTATTTATTTATTTTAGCTATTAAATAGTTGTATTATACAAGTTTAGAAACTATGGTTTGTAACTTACCGCATACCAAATTAATTTTAGATTTATGTTGTAGTATCTTGAACTCAATCTTAATATTAGATCCTACCTCTAAAGAACTAAAAGTAAATAATCAACATTTAAATTTGTTTATCGTTACTATTTATTAATAATAAAATAGGATTCGAGCTCAGTAATTTGAAATTTAAAACTAAATTAAAATATCAGTTGTCAACTAGTACATATAATTTTGATGAGATAAACAATTTATTTTTATTGATATTGAGTTTTTTTTATAAAGTTTGAATTGGTATATGATTTAATTTTGGATGATTGTAAAAGGTTACATAAGAATCTTCCCAATCTATTCTAAAATTTGATAGAAATAAAACGAATTAAAAATATATGTAAACATATGCAATAAATTTTTAGCAGTAATAGTAATGGTGATAGCGAGGGTAAGTATAGTATTTGTGTATCATAGGAGTTGGGATACTAGAGCCTAAAGTAAAACTATTTGGTTTATATTAGATTTAAGCCCAAGGGTTAAGCTGATGTTTGGGTAGATCCTGGTCGATAATTTCAGCATTGTTGGGGAGTCGTATCTGGTCCTTTTTCAAATCCAAAGTCCCGTTGGTATTTAGCCAAGGACTGACGTCTTCGTGATTATACGTAAGCTCAAGCCGGTCCTTGTCAGTAACTTCGTCCCCGTTTTCTGTATCGTCCTTATAGAGGTTGAGGTTACGTGCTTGAGCCGATTTGGGTCTAGGAGGAGGTTGATTCTGTTTTGTCGATAAGTTCGGAGTACTGATAAATGGTTGAGGTTCAGCTGCTTTGATTCTATCTAGCAATCCGTGAGTCCGTATTTGATTGGGCTTAGGTTGGGGTAAGAAAGAGGGAGGTATGTCCTCAGGAAGTTTTCTATAGATAGGTTTAAAAGTTTCAATAGTCGGTATATTGTAGTCCCCGTACTTGAAGCTGCGTGAGTTCAAATACATCTGTTCGATCTCCATATCATCGATAATGGAATCAAAACTAAGTTCCTCCATAGATCCATCGTAGTTTACGTCATCCTCCTCGTGACCCAAAAGACGAGAGGAGGCTAAGTCATCGGAATCATGGTCAGTTAACCAGTATTTATGTTGACCACCGCTGCTATAACGTAAACCAGCTTTAATACGGTTGCGACGACCTAAATCGGTAACTTGGTTTACATCGGCTGGTTCAAAGGTTCGATAGTTAAACTGCGTCCCATTGTAAGTTTCCATCGAATCTACTAACAAATCTTTAAGCCCGGTAGCGTCCTTTAGGGCATAATACAGTTTCAACCGTACTTCGACGCTAGCAGTCTGATAGTCTTTGTAAGTGAAGGCGTACCAGTGAGCTATCGCTCCGAACAGAAGCTCGATACAAATTAACGAGTCCTGTAGAGCTACCGCAGTATGTTCTTCTGAAAATTTTTCCCCTAATCGAACTAGCCCGGATGAAACTAAAGCCGATATTACCAGACCTTGCCAGAACGAAAAAAAAACTATAGCTTTTACGCATAAGAATTTGGCTAAAGGTCTAAAACAATATTTAAATTGTAACTCATAAAGTAAAATTTTACCGGTATTCTGAGATATCGTTTTTGATCGTTTGGTATAGAAATACTAAACAATACAAACTTAAACATACTGATATATTGTATATGAATGTTATGTAAGAATATCCGGATGTCCAGGACCAGTTACCTTCTTCATACAAATCGTAGTGCTTTAATATCATGGTTGCTATCGCTATAACTGGTTTTACATAAACGTATTGTAAAATACCTCTCTTAAATATAAAATGTCAATATATAGGAGTGAATAAAGTATGTACCTTTAAAAACAAAAAGGAATAAGGGTCTCCCACCTAAACTTAACAACTTAAGTATATATACCATAATGAATAAAAATTACCTCCATCTCTTTAGAAAAGTAGTATGCTGGCCACATATGTTGAGTAGGTTCCCTACCGTACAGTTTATTCAATAAACTACGTTCACCACCCATATAATTAACCATTAAGTTGAAAAAACAATAGATAACGAAGGCCTATCAAATCAAATTTAATCATTAAAGTAAGTTAGTATCTACCTCATAAATATCTCTAATAGCATCGGAATAGAAAGCGGTATTTAAAGAAACCAAACTTATCCAAGAACTTACTGCATATACTGGTATCCTAAACGTAAATTGAACATCAATAAAAGTTCGGTAAAAGTTTAACACTTACATCCACTTTATCCTTATTACAAATCTCTGTAGATGCTAGTATTACAAAGTTATTAAAATTATAGTTTAAATTAAAGGGTACCGGTTGTGTATAATGTTTCAGATGGGTAAACATAGCTAATAAAGAGATTACAGTAGCTGTTAACGCGAAAATTCCACATATGTTGACTACAATCGGACCCAACTCTGCACCACTACCTCCACAACCTATTCCATCGCTACAATCTGGATCCGTTTCTTTTATTTCTAAAACTCTCAAAAAATCATAATAACTGCTGTAAAACATGTTGTATATACCGTTCTTCTCTAACACCTTTTCTACTTTTATAAAAGTTTGTTAAGGTTATATAAATTTTAGGAAATTTAAAAATTAGTTTATACTAAAAGTAGTGTCGACGACTTGTAACCCTTTATTAATATTATATCTTTTAACGACTAGGTTCTCTTTTTCCTCTATCAATCACAGTATTAAAGGAAAGGGCTAAATTTGTACTATTCGTTGGGATACTTCACTCTTGATATCTCTATTCTCTGTCACTTAATTTTCAATTTTAACCGAAGATTTAAAATTAAGAGTTTTACAAACCTAGTTTTTAAACTTTGGTCCGATTTATGAAAGTTTGTCACACTGACGTATTTTTTTGCATTTTTTTTCTTTTTTTGTACCAATTTCGTTTAAAAAATGCTAATTATGAGAAAGCTAAAACCCAAAGCGCCTCCAAACAAGTGATTATGTTTAAAAGTGATTATTAGAAATTATATTTTTTAAGAAATTTACGAACTTAATATGGAAAAGTTAATAGAACTTATCGCTTACGTTAACAAAGTTGACCAAAAAGTATAACAGAAGGTTTGTGATAAAATTTAAGTTGTGACAATAAGTCTAATTTAATGTTAGATTAAAGAGCTTATTTAGATCTTATTATTATTAACTTTAGGATTCCAAATATAAAATGATTATATCAGAATAAGTGAATATATATTAAAACAAAAAATGTATCAAAGTATATATATCATAATGGGTACTCTTAGATACAAATGCCTAGAATATAGGTAAACTGTTGTCTGAACTGTGGAACTATTATTTGAGTTTACTTATAATGTAGTAGGTAGTATTTACCTAAAAAGTTAATACTTTAATTGAATGTAGGGCTTAATAAAACAAGAAATAAAATTTAATATTTAGCTAAGTAGATTATATAAGTTACAAATAATTTATGTATAAATACTATATAAATTAGCACTATACTTAATGAATATAAATAGCTACTATACTTTAATTTAATATAAATTATAAATGTAAAATATACTTATATAAAGCATAATATAATACTATTATAAATTAATAAATACTAAGTAGCTAGCTATTTTTTTAAATATATTTAAAAAAGTAAAAGTTTATTAAAGTTATAAATAGTAAAAAAATAATTACTACTAATATTAAAAAGTAAAATTAAATTTTAAAATAATTTTTAAGTTATTATATTAATTTAAAAGGTTTTTTTAATAATAAACTTATTAATTATTTTTTTATATAGTTTATATAGCTTTATTTTATAACTTTTTAATAATAATTATATAAGTTTAATATTTTAATTACTAATTTAAAATATTATTTATATAACTAAAATAATATTAAATAAAAATTAATAGCTAAAACTTTATATACTAACTTATTCTAGCTAAAAATATATATTTAAAACTATTAGCTTATAATTTTTTAACTATAAATTATATATTTAATATTTTTTATCTATAAATAAGTTTATAACTAACATTAAAAATAATATAAAGTAAATAAAATAAAAAGTAAAAAATTAAGTATATTTTTATTATTTAAATATAATATAATTTATTTAAATTTATAAATAACTAATAAAATTACTTTTAAAAATAATTATATTTAAAAAATAAAAGTTAGATATTAAAAATAACTTTTAATTTTTCTATAATTAGGCTTTTTTAATTAATAATAATAAATGTTAATTATTAGAAAATTAATACAAATTAAATATTTTATAGGTTTTTAATTTTGTATTAATATTTATTATATATATATTAAATTAATAATAATAAAAAAGTAAAAAGTTAAAAAAATAAAATAAAAAAATAGTTAAGAAAAAACAAATAAATTAAATATGTAATTTAAGTAATAGCTAAAAAAATATTTAAATATAGTTAAAGTAAATAAGTAATTAATTATTTTTAAAACTAGCTAATTTTAATTTTAAAAATTAATTAAAATTAAAAATATTTATTTACTTTTTATATATTAAAAGTATATAATATTATACTTAATATTTATTAACTATTATTTATAATTTTTCAAATATACTATTATAATAATATTATAAAAATATGTTAAAATTATAATATAACATTAATATAGTATTAATATATTTATATACTAAAAAAAATTAATATTTTTATTATATAATTATTTAAAAAATAAAAAATTATAGCTTATAAATATATTATAATAAGTATAATATTATAAAAATAAGCTAATAATAATATAAATATTAGGTAATATTAAAAAATTATATTACTTTATAGTATATTTAAAGCTAATTAAGATAAAGCTTTAGTTAAATATTTAACTTTTATTTTTTAAATATAGCTTGACTAATAAGTAAATATAAAAAGTATATATATATATAAACTTATAATTTTTATATAAATTATATAAATTCATAATTAGTTTAAGTATTTAATAAAATTATAATACTTTAAAGTATTATTTTAAATTTTAAAATAGTTAAAAAATTAGCTTAATTTATACTATATAGTAAAATAAAGTTAATTTATATATATTATTATATACTATAAAAAAGTATATAATTTATAAAGTTATACTTTTATTTTTATATAAAGTTTTAAATATAAATAAAATTAGATAGTTTTCAAATCTTAAAAAATACTAAATTATTATTATAATATTATAATATATTATTAAAAAAGTTTTAAAAAAGTTAGTATAATGTTAAAATAAAGATTTAATACTAAAAGTATAATAAACAAATATACTAATTATTTAAATAATATTATATAAACTTATTAAATTTATATTTAGTTATATAATTTTATTATATAAGTATAAAATTTTAGTAGTAATACTATTAATATAAAAATTATATATATTAGCTTTATTAAAATTATAAATGTTTTTAGATTATAGCTAAAAGTATTAATTATTCAATAAATTATAATTTTTACTATTTTAATAGCTTTAAAGTTAACTATTATAGCTATATATTAAAAATATAAAATATATTTAATATTTAAATAAATATATATTTAGTAAATATAAAAAATAATTTTAATGCTAATATTTTTATAATATAATTATATAAATATATAAATTTATTCATTTAATTTATATTAAGTTTTTTTAAAAATTTATTTAAAAAACTATTAAGATATTTTTATAATGTTTTATTATTTAGCAACTTTATAAATTGCTGACATAATAATTATTTTCATCATTTTTTTACCATTTTTTTTCAAGCTTATTTGATTTTTATCATTTTTCCTTCTATTTCAAATAAAAAAATTATATGAATTTATCCTGACAACTTTATATAACAAATTTAAACAATTTAATCAAAATTTTAAATAAAAAATTATTTTTTATTCTATTATTTTCACTTAAAAACTTATAAGTTTAATGTCTAAAAACAAGTCTAATATAGCTTTTAGTGCTAACTAATAAAGAACTTTACCTTACTAATATATAATAAATAATAACTGCAAACAACTTGATCTATCTTAAAACTATTTTAAATTATACTAAATTGTATAAATAGCTATCTCAGCTGTATAATAATAAGATATTCACATTTGTTTCTTGTTTTTGTATTATTTTTATTACTTTATTTAATTAAAAATATAAAGGCTATTTAAAATTGCAGATGCTTTTGTCTTTTTTTACAAATTCTATATATAGGATTTAATTGCTTTTTTACAACCTGATAGTTTATAGTTCTTATAGCTATTGCTATTTACAATATAGACTATTTATAAATATAAGTCAATTTTACCACCAAATTTCTACTAATATTGCTTATCTATATTGCTTACTAGATATTTATATTTATTGCTACTATAATTAATAATAAAATTAATCTCACTTTATTGTCATCTACTAACTTTTTTATATAAATGCTTATATTTGTCACTACTTTTGCATTATAATATTTTGTACTGCATAATGTAAAGATTGCTACTAGTATTATACTAAAGACTAAATGCTATAATTTTAATATATATTTTTATAATAACTAATAATTATATTAATATTATATATATATAGTAATAGTTTTACATTTATATAAATATAAAACTTTATTATTATTATATTTTATAAAATAAAAAAATAAAATAAAATAAAATAAAAATTTATAGCTTTAATATAATAATATAAATATTATATTAAAATTTTAAATTACTTAAATTTAAATCAATTTTAATATAATTAAAAATAAACTAACTAAAAAAAATTTTAAAATTTTATAAATAGAACTAATATTTTTAGTTTATTTTTAAATAAAAAATATAAATAATTTAAAATAGCAAAAATTAATATATCAAGTTATATATATATAAAGCTTTAACTTTTAAGAAATTAATAAAAAGTTAAAAATAAAACTTTTAATTTATAACTTATTTTAAAATTATATAACTAAAATTTTA
>JAWQFY010001167.1:0-13171 GCA_037055185.1 Capillidium rhysosporum
AGCTATTTTATAATTTTATTTTATTACATTTATCTAATTTTTTAAATTTTATTATATTTATATAAGCTTTTTAATTTTTATTATAATAATATATATTTTTTAATTAGTTTATTACTACTATATTAATTTTTTTAATCTTTTTTACTAACTTATATATTTTTATTATTTAGTATTTATTACTATTATATTAAATTATAATTTTACTTTTAATAAACTTTAAAAAAAAGATAAAAATTATTAAAAAGTTTATTTTTAAAATATAATTGCTTTTTAAAATTATTTTATTAATTAGCAGTTTTTAAGTCATAACTAGTTTTTCTTTACTTTTAAAAACTCTAATTAAATAAGCAAAAATTTGTAGTTAATTTATTAGCTTATTTTAAAAATAATAGTAATAATATAAAATTTTAATTATTAGCTTATAAAAGTTTTTTTTTTACTTATAAAATATATTTATTTTTCTTTATATTTAAAAATTAATTATATAAAGTTAATTTTAATAAAAAGTTTAGTTTTATATTAATTTAACTATTAATGTTATAAATTTAAAAAATATAGCTATTAAAATTTAAAAAAAAGTAAAAAAATTAAAAATAAAAATTATTTATTTTATTAAACTAAATATTAAATTATTTTTAAATCTAATTTAAAAATATAATATCATTATAAAAATAAAAATAAAAAAATATTTAATAATTATAAAAAACAGTTATTTATATTTTAGTATTTTATTTATTTATAGCTATAAATATTAATTTTCTTATTAAGTTTATAAGATTAAAAATTATATAATATTTATAACTATTTTTAAGATTTTTAAAATAGCTTTATTAATATATTTTTTATTTTATAGTTATATTATATAAATTTAAATATACTTAATATAAATTTATTATAGATATAAAATTTTATTATTATTATATATTGACTAAAGCTACCTCACTATTTATCTATAGTATTTAAAATCAGCTTAAGTATTAAGTTTGACTAAATAATTGTTTTTACTCTTTAGTAAGTAGTTAGACATTTTATCTTATACCTTATTAACTTTTTTGTAAATTCACTATAAATTAGTCCTACTTTTTTCTACATTTTAGTTTTAACTGTCTAAACTTCTCTTTATATATATAATAAGTTTTTACAACTTTTTATTTTTTTAGTATTATTTTTAATAACTTTCTATTAGCTAATTTTCTCAATAAGTTTTTTAAAGTTTTATTAGATTTTAATTATTTCAATATATTCTTTTCTAGGTTTTTTCAAAACTTTTTGTTAACTTTTAATAAAGTTTTCTTTTTAACCCAAAAAAAATTGAAAAATAATAAATAAAATAATAAAAAAAACTGAATAAAAATTAAAAAAAACCTTTTTTCTCTTTTATTTTTTTAATAATTTTATTTTTATATACTTTTTTCAACCTTAATTATTTTTTTCGCTTCTAATTATACTCTTTATAATTTTTTTTGATTATTTTTACTGTTGATTTTTATTTATTTTAAAAAATAATTTTAAATAATAATATCTTCTTTAGGAAAATTAACTCTCTTTCTTACTATTATATTAAACCAACTAATTATATGTTAATAATATAAGTCTTATTATCTTATTTACCAAGTTTTTTATATTTACTCTCCTTTCTATCCAATAGTCTATTTTTTTATTTAGTAGGTTTATGTCAACTATATAGTTAATATTAAATATATATAATTTTTTTATAAACTTTTTTAAGTATAGCTATATAAAAAAATATAGTTTAAGTAATATAAATAAGTAAACTTAAGAATATAATATAATAATAATTAAATAAATTAGATAGCAAAAATATAGACTTAATTTAAATTATAGATAAAATAAAGTATATATTATAATATATTTGTAATTTTTAAATCTAAAGTTTTATTGTTTATAAGTAGAAAGGATAAAGACAAATTTGAAAACTTGGAGAAAACTATATTAAAAATATTTTTTATAATTACTACTTATTTTATCTAGTTTAAGTTAGCAATTATATAGTATTTTTTTGCATATTAGTTATTAAAATCTAAAATTAATTTAAGTTTAAAATCTTTTTAAAATATATTTTTTAGTTCTTTTTTTGTGTTCTTTTTGCAGAAATTAAAAGAAAATTAAATGGAAAATGTAATCCAGTTTAATAAGCTTTAGAAAGTTTATTTTGTTACTTGGCCATAAAAGGAAATCAATACAAATTTTATGTTTGAAAAGAAAACTGAAATATAAAATAAAATTCATTAAAAAAAGAAGATATAATAACCTATAGTTAGATGATGGACTAGTCATATAGCTGTGTTTTAGTAATAGAGAGAAAAGAAAATCTACTCCAGTTGCTGGATAGTGCTGTAGCCTTAGGTTGGCAGAAAAGAATAGGAAATCCTTACTAAAGGCTATTGATATGCAATAGCTTAAAATATAGTATACCAACATTTACATTCTAAATACTTAATAATATGTATTTTCTGAATAACTTAAATAATTAATAAAAATAGGCTGTTCATAATATAAGAAATCCATAAAAACATTATTCTTTATATCTTTTAATAAATTCATCCCTAAAGCTAGGAGAAGCTTTAGACAAAATAATAAACGAAGGTATTCCATTAACAACAAAATATTTAGGATGACTTAAAATTTTGGCTAATGTCAGTTTTTTACCTATCTTTAGCAAAGTAGGTTTTGTTTGGTTAGTAGGAAATGATTCAAAGTAAACTTCGAGATGATCAAGTAAATATTTGGGGCTGTTTTGATCATCAAATGGGGCCGGTTCCTGAAACATAACTTCGAGATGGTCGTTAAATGTGTTCTGGTCGTGAAACTGTTCTATAAAATCGCTTTCTTTAAACTCAGGATAAAGGAAAAACACAGGCCAAATTAATTGGTTTAATTCAGCATCAAAGCGAACTGAGTTGTTAGATTTTAGATCAGGTTTATACATTCGATCATCAGAATCTCGAAATTGTATTTTAGCAGCCTATTAAATAAAATAAATAAATAAGTTTCGCGGTTTCAAGGATTTCACCTGAAGGGCATTTTCTAGCTCAGAAATTCGCTGTTTTTCTTTGTTTTCTCGTTCCAATTTTATTCTTGCCCTTTCATCTAATTCTTGTTTGCGTTTTAAGCAGGTGGATAATAAATCTTTTAAAGGTTTGTTATCAGGGTCATACTAATACAATTGATAAATACTAAATACAAGGACGAAATTTACTTGTAGACCACATTCTATGCAATTAATAGCATCATCTGATCTTTCTAGTAGATGTAAAGCCTTAGCTGAGCGATAGTAGGCTTTTTGATTAAATTTATCTATCTTTAAAGCTTGGGAACAATCTGATAAAACTTTACCTAAGTTTCCTATCAAATTTTCATCTTAGTTCAATAAAAAGAATTTAAATTTATACCTAATTCTAAATTTACAGCAGCTCTATTTGTTAAGCAAATGACATTTAGTTTTTGATCAGAGCAATTTTGATCTAAAGCTTGAGTATAATACTGAATGGCATCTTGAAATTTAGTAGAACCAGCCCTATAGCTTTCGTTTCCAAGCTCTTTAAAATTTAATGCATTCTCTAAGATAGATGAATTTAATTTTGGTATTTTTAAAATAATACCTTCAGGAGTACCATCAAATTTCAAAGTTTGTAAAGCAGATAATAGTTCGTTATCTTCAAAATTTTCAGGTAGACTATTCATAAAAAGCGGTATTTGGTTCATTTCCTCCTCAAAGTTTTCAGTAAAGGCCCATTCAGGCCTGTTAGGTTTGGGTCCAGTTGACATTTTTTAATAAGCTTAAAAAGAGATGTATTTTGCTAAATTAAAATTTTTAAAAATAATAGGCTTGCATTCATATAAGTCACAATAAATTATTCGAGAAAAATTGATTGGGTATGTTGTAAATAAAGCACTTTAAACTCGAACTAGCTTCATATATTTATAAGCCCACAAAATGTACAATCCTCAATATGACGCAAATAGATTTTCTGTAACCATCATCAAATAAACTAAAGAAAGCAAAAACAGATAATAGAAAAGATTAACTTGGCAAAAATGTCTTATCGATACCAATAGAGGAGGATTTTTTTTAATAAAATCGATTAGCAGATTAATCAATACCTATTGTAAAGAGCCAATTCTGCAACAGTTAAAATAATAGAAAGCTATATTAGATAGAACAAAAGGAAGGCAAGGTAATATACTAAATCAACTTAAATTTTCAAATGCAGTATTAGATTCATCGAAAACGAACCTTCCAATATTAGCTACTATTTTTTACTGTAGTTTTCGTAGTCATTCTATTATTTATGTATTTTTACATATTTAGATAAATTCTTAAAATTTATGTTTTAGTTAGCTAATGGAATATGAATTCACAATATGTTTTATGTCAAATAAAAAGTATTAGGAACCTTTTATTTATTTATTTATTTTTTACTTTTGAATTATTTATTTATTTCCTTCAAAATTAAGTTATAAATCCCTAAATTTATTAAATGTGTTAAAAATATTTAAACTTCAATTATCTAATGTTAGGAAAAATGCAGTTAGTATAGTTTAAGTATTTTTAGTAAACCCATTTTAGGAAAAAAACAACTTGGCATAACTAAAAGTTTTAATTTAGCAAAAAATATTAATTAGCTAAGATATAATATTTAAACGTGGTATATGAGTTTTTAAAAGACATTACTTAAGAGATGTACCACTTCTAATAACTTGTAACTATAGAGACTTAGGTTTAGGTGACAATATGCTAGCCACAGTGCCTAAACAGAGCACTAAGTGAATTAATAAATTAATAAGTTACTAGGATATATTATAGCTTATACTACTAAGAGAGTTAATATACTTTATTAAAAATAGATACTCTTACTAATAGAGCTTTTTAGTAGTAAGTAAGAGCAGAGAAGGCTTGGAAATTATTTTTAATTATAGTAGCAGTTATTTCTACTATCTAAGCCTCAGAATAAAACTAAGTAAAGCTTGTATCTATAGAGTTTAGCAGTTAAGTCTAAGATAAAAGTTTGAGTATTTATGAATTTTACTAAAAAATATATTATAATAGTGGTAAAAGCTATTTTTAAAATATTGCCAAGTTTACAAAGTTGTTAGAAAATTATCTAGTTTAGATAATTTAAAATTAGAAAATAAAAGACAATAAAAATAAGTAAAATACTACTATAAAATAATAATAATAATACTTGCAATAAAAAAATAACTATAAAAGTAATACTTATATAAAAATAAAATAAATATTTATAAAATATTTATATTAGAGAATAAAAAACTACTAACTTTTAAATTTTAATATATTTTTGATATTATTATTTTAAACTTTTTATAGTTTTTTTTTTACAAATAAACTTTTATATTAGTGAAAATTCTTTTTATATTTATAAATAAAGTTAAAAAATTAAAGAAAAAATAAAGTAAAAAAATAATTAATTGGTTTTTTTTAATATTATAGATTTAAATTTATTATTAATTATTTTTAATACTACCTCTAACTTTAAAAATTTTGCTATTTTTTTTCAAATATTGCTATTATATTAAAAGCTTATAATTAAGCAGTATAATAAATGCTAAACTAAAAAAATAAAATACTTTAAAGTAAAATTTAAAAAAATAACAAATAAAACTTATATTTAGTTTCTACTTTATTAAAATAAGTTTTTTTAATTAATTTAGGCATAATTGGTTAATTTTTTATTAAGTTAAAAACTTTTATTATAAGTAAATATATGTAACTAAAGTATTAAAAAAACTTAATTTATTAATATAAATAAGCTATAATTTAAAATTTTATAAAATGTATTTATTATAAAAGCTATTAATTAATAGTTATATAAATTTATTTTTTTAAAACTTTAAAAGCTAAAAGCTAAATTATTATATAGTATACTTAATTACTAAATTTATAAAAACTTAAAAAATATATAAGAAAAAGATATTTACTAAGTAATTTAACTTATTTTTCAAAAAAGATTAAATAGGTTAATACTGTAAATTAATTTCTTTTTAAAAAATTAAACTAAAATAAGATATTTGAAAAAATATAAAAAATAAAACAATAATAGGTTAATTAAATAACAAATTAAACTTTTATCTTTTAACAATATAACTTTTTAATTATCTATAAAGCTACATTATTTATTTAGAGAAAAAGTAGGTTTAAATAAAGTAACCTAATATAAACTTTATTGAAACATCTTTACCTATTAAATATAACAATATATATATAATTATAACATTTAAAATATTAGAAATCTAGCTTTTATTTTAGAAATTGAAAAATAAATTAAAAATCACAGATTTAAAAGAATTTTATAAATTAAAATTGTTATTTATTAAAAGTTTTTAGACAAAACTTGTCAAATAGGAAAGGTTAAAATTAAGCTTTAATTTAGACTAGTTTCAAATTTACTACTAAATAAGTTATAAAAAATATCAGCTTGAACTTGATATTTTTTAAATTTTAATTTTTTGACATGTAAAATTAATATTAAATGAATTGATTTACTTTATATAAAAAAACACATTGTATGTGATGTCTAACTTAAATTTTAGCCTATTGCTAATAGTTAGAACAAAAAATGGGTTTAAAAATCAAAATTAGATTAAAATTCTTTTTGCCTATTTATAAGGACAATCACCTAAACTTATAAACAAAAAGAGCACTCATCGTTAGTTTACTGAGTCTCTTTAAATAAAAAAAGCTTATAATATATAAAAGTTCAAAAAACTCATTAATATGTCAATTAAAATAGTATTTAAAACTTAGCATATGGAGCGAGTATTAAGTACTTTGGGATCATCGCGATACTCTTCGACAGTAACCATCATCTAAGTAAATTAGTATATAAAATTTACGCATTTTACCTTCTTAAATGTTGATAATGATGCTAAAATTGAACCACCAATCCAAGTAGAGTATTTACGTTCAGGAGGAGCCACAATCTTTATCTTTAGGTCCGTTGGTGCAAGTTTTCTTACATCATTCAACATACGTTCACCAAACCCTATAACTTTTAACACAAAATAAAATAGCATGATACCTTTAAATAGAGTCGAACCCCCTGATAACACAATGTTCTTGTACAAAGCAGCACGTAAATCCAAATCGACTTTGGAAACAGAGTCGATTAAAACTTGGGGTAAGCCAGCATATTCCAACCCATAAATTTCAGGATTAAATAAAATTTCTGGCGCTAAATAGCGTTCACTTCCCAACTAAAAATATTTAAAAAAATATCAGTAAAAGTATACCTTAATGATTTGACCGTCTGGTAGCAAAAAGTCGGCAGGTTTACCACTACTGTCTTTAATTTCTTTAGATAGTGAAAGAGCAACACGACATGTTTTTTCTTTTATCAACCGTACAATTTCTTTTTCTGCAGTTGTATGGAAATTATATCCACTTTTACGAAGCAATGATTGTAAATACTCTGTCACGTCACTACCAATTATTAGTTGTATAAGTATATTAATTTACCGTCCTGCTACATCAACACGACGAATAGCATTTGGCATCGAAAATCCTTCGTATATAGGAACGGCGTGCGTTACTCCGTCACCACAATCGAGAACAAGTCCAGTAGTACGTCCTGAAGCATACCTATGCAATTTTTAGATTAAAGAATTTAACAAAAAATACAAAGATAGAACAGCCTGAATTGAAGTCAAAAAGGAAGGTACATTGAAGGTTTCAAAAAATATTTGAGCTGCTTGTTCGCGCATTGAAGTTGGTGCAAAAGGAGCTTCTGTTAACAACACAGGATGCTGAAAAGAAATATTACATGTAAATAAAAAAGTAAAAAATAAAAAATAAATACTTCTTCTGGTAATACTTTTAGCTCTTCTGAATATAAATATCTCCATATTGATTCCATATCATCCCAATCAGTAACAGTCCCATGTTCCATTGGATAACTAACTTTTAAAAGGCCGCGTAGTTCTTCAGCACGTCTACCAATAAAAGTTTCACCTTCTACAGCACCTGCCATAACTTTAACATGTTTTGGATGCCCTACGCTGAAAAGAAATTAAGCTTTTGAATAGCTGCATTTTTACATTGAAGGAAATACAGATTTTGGAAGATCAGCTCCGGCGAAACCAGCTTTAATTACACCGGAACCCTATATTGATCGATATTAGAGTTTATTTATTTATTTAAAATCTATTGACAAAATCAATTTAAATTTTAATCTGTGTTTAAAATAAAAATAAGTAATTTAAAACTATAGTAGTAAATGAAAAAAAATGAAAATATGTAAAAACATATTTAAATTGTAGCTAGATTATTTAAATTAATAAATATTTACGTTGTCAATAACCACTGGCTGATTAGTTAAAACCTCGTCGTACTCCATGTATCTTTATATGTTTTTGAAAATACTTATTGTTGCTCGACTCTATCTAAAAAACTTAAATCTTAACGTAAACATAAAATTTCCAAGTAATTGGTCCGTTTAATGCTGTGTTTCTCAAGCTACAGCAAAAGCACTTCATAGTAGGTCCATTTTAAGGGTGTGAAATTGGTTTTAAAATAAGTGAATAAAAACAAGGTATATTGTGCACTAGCTGCTTTAAAACGAATTTAAATAATATTACTCTTATTTTTACTTTTTAAAAAGTATTGTTTTTATTGTAATTAGTTATATGAAATTATTACTATTTGGCTTTTAAAATACTACTGAGTTTTTATAATAGCTTTGGTAATAATATTTATAATATATAATATTTTTAAATTTTATTAAGCTTGAAAAATCAGTAATATTTAATACATCAAATAAAGTATATATAGTTTATTAAAATTATAATTGTAATAGTATAGAAATTAAATTAAGAAAAATACTATTGTTTAATAAAGAAACATTAAAGTATATTTAAAAAGCTTATAACTGCTATGAATAATTTATTTTTAGAAGTTAATAGCCTATTACTAAATTTGTAATAAACTTATTAAATATAAAAGAGAGATAAGAACAACAACTACTAAAAATTGAATTATAAAAACTAAAAGTAAAAAAAATAATAGCAAAATAGCTGTATAAAAAATAAAATAAAATAATTCTTAAATAAATAACTATATAATATTTATAAATTTATACTATTTAATTATTATTATTATAATAGTTTAAAAATATATATAAATTATTAAAATAAAATAAGTAGAATTAAAAAATATATATAAATTATTAAAATAAAATAAGTAAAATTAAAAAATATTAAAAATATTAATTTAAAATTATTAAATAAATTAATATATATAAATATAATTATTTTGATAATATTTATATTTGTAAAAATAAAGTTAACTTTTTATAAAAAATAATATAAAAATTTATTAAAAGTAAGTATATTAAGTTTTTAATAATAAAAAATATTTTAAAATTCTAATTATACTATATATAAATTAATATATATATATATTAAAATTAGAAAAAAAAAGCTAAACTAGCAACTATAAACTAAAATATTTATATAATATTATAAGTTTTTTATAGCATTTTATATATAAACTAAAGCTATTATTAAAAATTAGCTTCAAATAAGTTTAGTCTAATAATTAACTTTTACAAATTAATTTTAAAATAGTTTAATTTTTATTATTTAATTAAAAAATATAGTTTAAAAAAATATAATATTTATTAATATATTATAATTAGTAGCTATAATTAACTAATAATCTAATTTTAAAAATTAGTTAAAAATATTAGATTTAGATTAAAATTATAAAATATAAAATTTTTATTTAAAAATAATTTACTTTAACTTATATATAATGC
Organism: Capillidium rhysosporum; assembly: GCA_037055185.1. Taxonomy (NCBI): domain Eukaryota; kingdom Fungi; phylum Entomophthoromycota; class Entomophthoromycetes; order Entomophthorales; family Capillidiaceae; genus Capillidium; species Capillidium rhysosporum. Next base: position 9,795 of record JAWQFY010001167.1, read on the forward strand.
TTTTAATATATAACTTTAAAATAAGTTTAATTAATTTTGTTATAAAACTAATTTTTTAATATAGTTATTTTATTTAGTAAATATTAATTTTTAATTTAAATTATATTTAAATTAATATTAGTCTAATTTTAATAAATTTACTAAATATTAAAAATAATATTAAAATGCTAATTAATTTATTATATTTTATATATAATATTTATTAAAAGACTTATATAATAAAAATTATTAAAAAAGTTAAATAAAATATAATATGGTATTTTAATAATAAAAATATACTTTATTAGTAAAAATTATTAAAAAAGTTAATTAAAATATAATATGGTATTTTAATAATAAAAATATACTTTATTAGTAAAAATTATAAAAAAATTAAATAGTAATTAAAATAGTAAAGCTATATAAATAACTAACTAAATAGTTTAAAAAATATATATATAAGTAGTTATTTTTAAAAATAACTAATTTTAATTTAAAAAATTTAATAAATAATTTAATTTATAATATAAATAAATATGTAAAATTCTAATTTTTTTAAAATAATTAATATTATAAAATTAAAAAAAAATAAAAAAATAAAAAATAAATAGTTTATAGCAATTTATAAGATTTGTAAATTTAGAATTAATATATTTTTTACTAGTATTAGTTTTATATAAATCTAAATAAAAATATTATATTTTTAATTAATATTTAGATTTACTTAATTATTAACTATAAATATAATAAAAAGTTTATTAAATTAGTTTAATTTAATATTTTTTTAAACTTTTTTTTAAGATTTTTATTTTAAAACTTTTTTAAAAATTTTTCTACAAGTAATTAAATAGCTTTTTATTTATTTTTTAGTTAAAAAATTTTATTTTTATTTTTATAAAAACTAAAGTATAGTAGTTTATAAGATTTATTAAATAATTTTATAAGTATAGTTTTTATTAAATGTAAAAACTAAATATATTATAAAATTATATTTTTATAACTATATTATAAATATATTAAAATTTAAATTATTTTATACATATTATAAATACAAGTTTTTATACTTTTAAAATATAATTTTAAAAGTTAACTTAAAATTCTTTTATTAATATAGGTTATAATTTATTATATAATTAATATTTATAGCTATAATTTATAATATTTATAATTATAATTAGATAAATATACTTTTAGCTTAAAAACTTTATTTTTAAGTTATTTTTTTTAAAACTATTTTATTAATACTTTATAATACTAAAATATTACTTTAGTAATTTTTAAATTCTAAAATCTAGAAATTTTATTTATATTTAAAAATTTTTATAGCTTAATTAAAAAGAAATAATTATGTTATATTATATTTTATAATATTATATATTATAAAAAAATAGCTTTAAATTTATTTTAGTAATATTATTAATTATTTAGATAAACTTTATAGTATTATAGTTTTTAATATATACTTAATATTTATAGTTTTAGATTAAAAACTTTTATAATTTTTATAAATTATAAATTTAGTTTTTATATTTATATTTATATAATATGTATAGTATAAGCTATAATATTATAATAAAAATATACTTTGAAAAATAAAATAAAAATAGCTAAAAGAAAATATAAAATATAATTATTATTATATAAAAAAAGTAATAATTATAATAATTTATAATATATATATATTTTTAAATTATTACCATTTAAATATATATTAAAAAATAAAATTTTAAAAGTATATATTTATTAATTTTTAATAAATATACTTTAAAAATAAAAAACTTTATAAAATATACTTGATAATATATTCTTTTTAAATTTTAAAAAGTAAATAAATATAAATATATTTTTTAAAATTATTTAAACCAACTTTATTTATTTAATTTAATTTTAAATTTAAACTTAGCTACTTTTAATAGTAGATAATTATTTATTTATATTAAAAAGCTTAAAATTTATTAATAAAAACAATATTTTAAAAGTATATTTACTATTTAATAGCAAATATATTAATTTTATTAGTAGCTTATTTTTTATTAAATTGAATATATTAAAATAATTCTAAAATTTAAAAAATAAAAATTTAATACTATATTTTTAAAAAAAATATACTTATATTTTATTATTTTTATAATTTATACTTTATAGCTAAAATTTATAAATTTTAATCTTTAAGTATTTTAATAAAATAATAAATTATAACTTTTAGCTATAGTTTATAATAGTTTTTATAAGCTTTTTTATCTTAAGTATACTAATAGCTATTATAAAATATAACTTTATAAAGTTAAATATTAATAATAAAAAAGTATAATAAAATAGTAACATTTTTATTTTTTTATAAAAAAATATAAACTATAATTTTTTAGATTAATTTTTAAATACATTTTTAAAACTTTATATGAAAATTCAAATAACTTTAATTAAGCCAAAACTAAAATTATAATAAATATATTTTATAATAATTTAAAAAAATAAAAAATAAAAAATAAAATTATATATTAAAATAAGTTAGTAATTTTTTTTAACAATATTATAATAAAAATATTGTATTAAAATTATTATTTATTATATTTAATATATATATTTATTATTAATTAATATTTATTATACTTTTAAATATATTTTTAAAAATAAAACTTATTACTATTTTATTAATATGATTTAAAATTAACTATTTAAATAAATTTATAATTTAAGTTAGAAAAAAAATTATATTTAGTTTGAAATAAGAAATATTATAAATATTTTACTTATTAATTAAGTATTTATTTTTATACCTTTTTTATAAAAATTAATATATTGATATTTAAGTAGTTAGTATATTTTTAGTATAAAAACTTTATTTTTATATTATACTTTTTCTTTTAAAATAAAAGTTAAGCTTTTATAGTTTTATTTAGTAAAAATACTATTTAGTTTTATTTATATTTACTTTTTTTTACTTTTAATATACAAAAATAAAAATATAACTTTATAAATTTCTATTTATTTTTTAAAATATATATAAAATAGGTGTTTAAATTTTTAAAAAAATTAAAATTAAACTTATTTTATTATAAAAAGTAATTTTATCTTTAATAAAAATTATGCTAAAATATAAGGCAGTATTTTATATAGTAAAATAATATAAATTTATAGTTGATTTAATTATATTACTAATATATTTATATAGTAAATATATTAATAACTTATATAATTAATATTATAATTTATATAATTAATATTAAATGTATATATTATTTATATATTAGTTTTAAGAACATTTTAATAACTTATTATATTAAAAAAAATTTAAAAAGTATATAAATTTAAAGTACTTATTTTATAAGCTTTTTAAATATTATAAAATATTAAATATATATATATATAAAATATAGTTATTAAAATTTACTATTATT
>JAWQFY010001168.1:0-13168 GCA_037055185.1 Capillidium rhysosporum
ATTTAAATTTAAATAAATTTATTTTAGTTTTTAAAAATAAAATTTCTACTTTAATATAATAGTAGTTTTATATTTATTAATATTTATATATTCTAATAATTTAAAATAGCTATTTATTATTATATTTTTTAATAATAAAAACCTTATAAAGTAAAAAATATATTACTTAAATAAATATTTTTTTATTTTATACTAAAATACTTAAAAGTTTTAAATTAATAATAGATTTAATTAATTATTAGATTATTTTTTTAATATTTTTAGCTTTTTATTAAATATTTAATTTTAAAAATTAATTTAATTTAGCTAAAAAGTACTTTTAATATACTTTTTATTAAATTTATACTTTTAAATTTAAAAAAATTAAACTATAAAGCAAAAATAAAACAAATTTTTAAAGCTTTAGCAAACTAAATTAAAATTTTATATTATAATAAATTAGTATATCTATTTAAATTTTTTTAGTAAAATTAAAATTAAATAAATATAATAGCTAATTAAAAACATTAATATATTTTTTTAATAAGTAATAATTAAAATAGCTTTATAAAATAGTGTATTATTATATATTAAAATAAAATAATTAATTAAATATTTTATTTTTTAATTAAAAAAATATAGTTTTTACTTAATATTTTTATAAAATTATTAACTATTACTAAATTATTTATTTATACTAGCTTTAATCTATAAAATATATTTAATATATTATATATATTAATTTTAAATCTCTTAAAATAGTTATAATTATTAAAAGTATATAAATTAGTAGCTAATATTTTTTTAATTTTATAAATGACTTTATTATTATAAACTTTAAACTTAATAAAAATATTTATTAGTTTATATAATTTTTAATAGGTAGTTAAAAGTCTTTAATAAAATATTTTTAGAGTATTATAAATATTACCTAATTATTTTAAGTATAGTTATATAGTTTTAACTACTTTTATAGCTAATAAGCTTTAAGTATATTAATAATTTAAATATTTTTTTATTAAAATTTATTTATAAGCTTTACTTTCTATTTAAGTTTATTTATTAGCTCTAATATTTAATATAGTATATTATAAAGTTTAATTAATTTACTAGTAATTTTTAGTTTAAATTTAAATACTTATCTTTTTAAACTAATATTAAATACTTTTCTAATATTTATACTGTAAATTTTAATAAATATTAATATCATATTTAAAAATTATACTATAATATTTTTATTTATAATTTTTTAGTTATATTTAAATTAGTAAGCTTTTGTTTTTAAGTTAAATATTTATAAAGTATTTTAATTTTTATTAATTTATTTAACTAATTTTATTTTTATTTTATAATTAATTTAATTTTTATTATTATATATATAAATTTATAATTAAAATTAAGTTATATATTAAATATTAGCTTATATATTTATTTTATATTTAAAAAACTTTAATTATAAAAAAATAATAAAATATACTTTACTTTTAAGCTAAATTAAATTAATATTTAAATAAAATTATATATATTAAGTAATAATTTTCAAAGTTTTAAAATTTTAAAAAGTAAGTTTATAATTTTAAATTTATTTATTATTAATATTTATTAATTAAATTTTATTAAAAAGCACTTTTTAATATTTGTAAATATATTTATTTTATATAATAATAATTAAAATTTATATATTTTTAATTTTTAATTTTTAATTTTTAAAAAGATATTAGTATAATAAAGTTATAAATATATACAAAAATATTAATAATTTATTAATAATTTATTAACATATTTTTATACTAAAAAATAAATAAAAAATTAAAAAAACTAGTGTAAGCAAATATATTTTAAGTATTAAATACTTAACTTTTACTTTTTAAATATAGCTTATAAAAGATATATATATATTTATATAAAGTAAAAATATTATATAATAAAATATAGTAATAATATACTATTTTAAATATTTATAAAATAAGTGCTTTTTAAACTTAAAAAAATATTATATTATACTATATATATAATATATACTAATTAATTAAATAATATTATTTATATATTATAAACTAAAAATAAATAAATAAATAAAATTTTAAAAAGTTATTATTATAATTTTAATATAATAATATAAATATTATATTAAAGTTTAATATTAGTTAAGTTTAAATTAAGTTTAATAATATAAAAATATATAATTTAAAATATTAAAGATTAATACTAAGTTATATAAATTATTAATATAAATTTTATTATAGTTATATTATTTATTTATAAAATTATATTTAGAATATTTAGCCTTTATTTAGTAAAAACTAAACTAATAAAGCTATTTAAAAAATATATAATTAGCTAAAAGTATTATACTTTTAATAAAATATTAAAGCTTATAGTTTATAATCTAAATATTTATAAGCTAAGCTTATAACTAAGAAGATACTAAAATGTAAATAAACTTCCCTTTTTTTATATAGTAAAAAAAGAGTTATAATTTTAAAGTTTTTATTGAGTATTTTTAAAATAAAAAATTTCCAATTTAAATAGTATTTTTAATATATATATATCAAAAATTATAAAAATAAAAAAAGTATATATATATTAAAATTTTGATTTTAACAATATAAATTTATTATAAAAGTTTTAGATGTATCTCAATATATCTAAATTTTAAAGAGCAGCACTTCTAAAAATAATTAGTTACTATGTAGTTAGTTCACTTTCTAAAAAAATATATTTATCTTTTAGTAAAACACTCCAAAATTTTTTAAAATTTACATATACATAAAATATACTTATTTAATTATTACCCAATTATATCAAACATTTATGTTTTTATTTAGTTTCTTAAATTCAAATTAGCTACTTTCAAAAGTAGTTGGTTCCCTATATATAATTAACTAAAATGATATATAGGGTTTATCTTTTAGTAATCTTTATATTTCTAAAACTAAATATAAAAGTTGATTTTCATATGAAAACACATAAATTTATCTAATAGCAAAAATATTTATTTCTTTTTAGCAGGTTGAGAAGTGACATTGAACTTAAAGAAAATAATATCACCATCTTCAACAACATAATCTTTACCTTTTTGGAGATATTTACCAGCAGCTTTGACAGCAGCTTCGGTACCTAGCTCATGTAGATCATTGTATTTCATAATTTCAGCCATAATAAAGCCACGTTCGAAATCACCATGAATTACACCAGCAGCTTGAGGTGCCTTTGTTCCTTTCTATAATAAATGTGTTAAAAACAAAAAACGAAAAAGTTTTACTCTAATGGTCCAAGCTCTAACTTCTTTGGGTCCATATGTAAAGTAATATTGGAGCTGTAAGGCGTTGTAACCAGAAGTAATGATTTTTGGGAAGGCAGAAGTTGTACCCAATTCTTTTAGCTTGGCTTCCTTTTCTTCGGCGGTCATGAGAGAAAGCTAATCATATTTAATAAATAAATTAATAAAAATCTTACATCTAATTCCATGGAAGCTGAGAAAGGTATTAAAAGATCACCAGCGTTATTAGCGTCTATCCATGCTTTTATCTTGGCCAGCCTTAATTAAATTATTAAAAGTATATAAATTTTTAAAATACCATTTGTTCTTTTTGCGAATGTAGTCAGCTTCACTACAATTAGCGAGATAAATAACAGGCTTGGCAGTAATCAAATGAAGAGTATTAATAACTTCAACCTATAAAAAATTAATAAAAGTTAATATTTAGAAAATACCTCCTTGTTACTCCAGTTACCTTTACGGACATCTTTCTTTTCTTGTGAAACAAGCTGGTAAACTTTTTCAACAATTTCCTAAAACTTATTAATGAAATTTAAACAAATATACATACTAATTCTTCTTTCTTAGATTTATCATTGTTGGAGCGTAGAGCTTTTTTACACAATTCAACGTGCTTAAGCAAAAATTCTTCATCCTTAAGACGAAGTTCTTCATGAATAATTTCCAAATCTCTAATAGGATCTAATTCACCTTCAACATGAACAACATCCGCATCAGAAAAAGCACGGCATACATGGAAAATAGCATCTACTGCTCTTACATGTGATAAGAAAGCGTTACCTAAACCAGCACCTGAAGCTGCACCTTTAACCAAACCTGCAATATCAATAACCGTAAGAAAAGCGGGAATGGTGGCGTTTGGCTTCATATTTGCAGTCATCCAATCCATCCTTTCATCGGGGACAGAAACTCTAGCTTCTTCGGGATCTTTAAAAACACATAAGCTACAAACTATTTAAATCTAAATTACCAATTGTACAAAAGGGAAAGTTTTCTGCTGGGGCGGCAGAATTTGTAATGGCATTGAAAAAGGTACTTTTTCCAACGTTTGGAAGTCCTACAACACCAATCTTTAAGTTGTTACCGGGACGGCCGAGTAATAATTTTGTTTCAGCAACAGCTTTCTTTGGTGGCATTTTATCTAAGTTTGATGAAGGTAAGTTTTTTTTTTGTTAGCTTCCGAGAAATTTAAGATATTGCTTCAAAAGTTGATTGGCCATGCTTTCGAAATTAACAAATTGCTAGAAAAAAAAGTAGTTATTCTACAATCAGGCTATAGTTGCAGTTATGTATTTTAAAACTACTAGTTTTAAAGTAGGATTTATTGGTATGGAATAAAGACTATAAATATTATGTTGACCTTCGTATCAGCATAAATCTGATAAAATAAAAGTGAAAGAGTATGTCCTATAGTGGCAGGTCTACCAGTAGGAAGAAGAGTGACCTATAGCCCTCTGTTTGGGCTTTAAGGGAAGTTTTACACAAACTACTAATAAGCCCTGGGTCTAACAGGTAAGCAGTAGGTTCTAGGCGTCCATAGTATATATCATTATGTATAAGAAATAACTAATTGTTCAAATATTTTAAAAGTATATAATAAAATAGTAAAGGATATTAAAAGTTTTCAGGAAAAGGTTTATATTAAGTTATTTGTCAAAAACTGAGAAATAACCAGCTCTTAAAAAAAGAGTATGCTAAACTGCTTAAGCCTACAGCATAATATAAAGATAAAAATTAGCAATTTTGAAAAGGAGGAAAATTATAAAAAAGCTTAAAATTAGGCTAGCTAAAAAAATAGCAGAAAATATATATATAAATTAATAGTAAAACCTAATAAAATTAAGTAATTTTAGTTAAAATTAATACTTTTATATTATATTATCTTAAATTAATAATAGTATAAAAGTTTAATTAAAGAAAAACTTAATTAAATAATATAAAAATAAGTTAATAATAATAATAAAATATATAATTTTTTATTATATAATAAAGTAGATTATAGATAATATTTATAGTTTTTTTCTTATTATAATAACTAGAACTTTATTTTAACTAGAAGATTTTATAAAAGTTAGCAAACATATATATATAATATATAAAAATATAAAAATTAGTTAATAAAATCTAATATATATATATATAAATTTATATATTTAATATAAATTAAGTAATTTAATTAATATTATTTATTAGTTTTTTTAGCAAGATATAAAATACTATATAGTATTAATATATTTTAATATATAAATAGTAAATTTAAAAGCTATATTAAATAGAAAATTAGCTACTTTTAAAAGTAACTAATTTTAAAATCAAAAACCAAAAAAAAATTTAAGTTAATAAAATTAGCTAAAAATAAAATTTTATAATTATAATTATTTATTTTATATATATTTAATAGCTAATAATATTTAATGTACTTAACTAAAAGTTATTTAAAATTAAAAACTATATATTTTTTATCTATTATTTAGAATTTTTTAAAGTATATTATTATAGATATATTTTAAAATATTAATAAAATAATAGAAAATTAAGTTAATAATTAGATAAATTATAAAATTATAATATATTAAAGTTAAAACCTTAATAGCATTTTATGTAGTAAAATACTATTTTAATTTTTATAAAAGTTTTATAATAGCTTAATTTATATAACTACTTAAAGTAAATTTAGTTTAATATATATTTAATTTTATATATTTTAAGCTACTTATTTTTTTTATTATACTTATTATATTATATATTTAATTTTATTAAAAAACTTGTTAAAATATATTATTTTTTAACATTTTTAATAATAATATAATATTTATAATTATTAAAATATTAGCCAAAAATCTAGAAGTTATTTAATGCAATTATACTAGCATATTAATCCAACCTTACTACTACTTATATTAAACTTAGACAATTCAATTCAGAAAACTAGTGCTAGGTTAGTTTTTACCTTCCTTTTGTTCTTTTTTTTTAATAAGTTTACTTATTTATATTCTTTTTATTTATGAATAAAAATTGATTTACTGAAGCTTTACTCCAAAGTTTAAAAAAATAAATTAAAATGTTTTTATTTAATTAAGTTTAAAAATATATAGTAAATATAATATATATTATACTTTAAGCTTTTAAGTAAACTTTTAAACTAATATTTAATTTTTTTTTTATTATAAATTTAAAAAACTAGTAAATTAAAGTAGACTAAAATATTTTTATTTTAGTATATTAAAAGTTATACTTTTAAATTATAATATATTTATATAATTAATATTATAATTTTAAAATATAAATATAAATTATTTTACATTTTAATTTTATATTTATATTTATTATAGTAAATCTAGTTAATTTAATATAAGTATACTTTAATAAAATAATTAAAGTTATATTTTAGCTATATATATAACTTTTAAACTACTATATTAAATAAAAAAGTATATATAAATTATTAAATTTTAAAATATTAAAGTAAAAATATCTAATTATTATTATATATACTTTTAACTACTTTATAAAACTTTGTTTTTTAGCTTTAAGCTTTTTGCTATAAAATAAAGCTAATTTTTAAAAGTTAAAAAAATACTTTTAACTTAATAAAAGTTATATTATACATTATTATATAATAAATATATTTAAGCTTTAAGTTAATTTTATTACTTTAAATATGTTTTTAACTTTTAAATCTATTAAAAGTAATAAGTTAACTACTATTTAAATATATTGCTAATATTTTTTTAGCTTTATAAAATACTTAAATAAAGCTTTAGTATTATAAAATATAATAAAAATAATTTAATAAAATATTATTATAAATAAAAAATTTTGTAACTTTATTTTAAAAATAAATATAAGTTTTAAAAAATAATATTTTTATAACTAAGCTATAAAAATAAATTAAAATTTATATATTAATCTAATTAAATTTATAAATATTTATAGTTTATTTTAATTTATAGTAATAAAATAGTTTTAAAAAATAAAAGCTTATATTTAATATATATATATATATAATAATTTTAATACTAATATTTAGTAATAATATAATTAAAATATTAATTTACTTAAATTTTTTTATTTTAAGCTTTTAAAAAGATTTATTTAAAAAGCTATTAAACTATTTTAATATATAATTATATATTAAGTTATTATTTTTTATACTGCAATAATAATTAAAAAAAAATCTTAATCTTTTTTTAATTATTATATATATATTTATATTTTTAAATAAAAATAAATAGTTTTATAATATTTATAACTTTAATAAAAATAGCTGCTATAAGTTATTGTAGATATTATAAAGATATTATTATTTTATATAAGCTTATTTATTTTTAAATTTTTACTTTTTACTTTTAACTTTATAACATTATTTTATTTTTATTTTTATTTTTTTAGTTTTAAATTCTACTATTTAGTTTATTTTATATTAAATATTACTATTTTTAAAAAAAATCAGCTATTTAAATAGTGCTAATATAAATTATTAAAAGTAGAAATTAAATTTAATTAGCATAATATCAGTATAATTTATTATTAAAAGTATTTAAAATTATTTTAATTAAATAATGTATCTTAATAAACAATTATATTATAATTTTGTTTAAATATATATATTTAATTTTTTTATTTAAATATAATATTATTATCTTTTTTAACCCTTTTTTATTTTATTTTTTTAAATAAATTATTTTATAATACCTGCTTTACTTATCTTTTCCTTATATTTAGTGTATTTTTTACAAATTTAATACTTGGATATGCTAAATAATACCATGGCTATCAATTTTTAAGAAATAATAAAAGCTAAAAATAAAGAAACAATAAAAGTTTATATTATAAAAAATTTATAACTATTTATTTAAAGCTTTAGTTTAATATAAATTTGAAAATAGAATAGTTATATTTTAAAATGAGGTGATAGTTTAAAGGTTTTTAGATTTAAATTAAAAAATGTTAGTATATAAATAATTTTTTTTCTGAAAGATAGTGTAGTCTTTTGATTAGATAAAATTATAAATAAATAAAAACATTAGTAAAATTTGGTTAGATAAATAGCATCTAAAAAATTAATAGGCGATTTTTACCAAAAAAGGGATATATTTAAAACCTTTTGATGAAAATTACTAAAAAATCTTATTAGTTAATATCTTTTGGTAAAAAAATTATAATTCATTTTAGATTGCTTTATTGTCATTTAACTCTAGAAAAACGGGTAAATTTTCAGTTAAAACAGAGTAAACAAGAGTAGAGTTCTACATGTATTCTTATGGTGTGCTATAGTTTATTACTTGGGTAGATGCGCTTGAAATCCATCCTAGCTGTCAAAAATCAAAAACAAAGCAAATAGAATCTCCATTAGATCATAATAACGGGTAAATTAGGTAAACTTTTAAATGCCAACTAATCAGGATGGTACGGTTCAGTTACTGAAAAGAGTGCTCGGAATAAATTATTAAATCGTAATCAAGATTACAAACCACTTTTCGAAACTCCAATCCAAAACCAAAATTTTAGATTTTTTAGCTTTTAAATTTTTTTGAAAAATGTTACGTATAGCTAGTAGAAGGGTACAACCTACTACTGCTTCTAAATTATTAAGAAATATTAGCAGACATTCATCAGCTACTTATCATTCCTACATTAACTTAAATACCAGAACTGTACAGCCTAGCTTGAAATTAAAGTAATAATTTTTGTAGTGTCACCTTTTTTACATTTAAAATTTTTAGTATCAATAGGTTGTCCGTTAATTTACAAAGAAACTATGGTAATTTTTTAAACAGCTATTAACTTAAATGCTTACATGTATCTTTTGTAGCTGATAAAGTAGTAGTAGTACCACAGATAGCGGATTCAATTAATGAGGGAACTTTAAAAAGTTGGTCCAAACGTAATTAATTTATTTATTTAAAATATTTAACGGATTAAATTTAGAGGTTGGAGAATTTGTAGAACAAGATGAGGAAGTAGCTACTATAGAAACCGATAAAGTAGATATCCCCGTAAACGCACCAGTATCCGGCGTTATTTTGGAACATTTTGCTAAGGAGGAAGATACTATTGCAGTAGGTCAAGATCTATTCAAGATTGCTGAAGGCGAGAAACCGGAAGGTCAAGAAAGTAATATATATGTTATTTTTTCCTTACTAATTTAGATGTTAAGCTCCTAAATCTGAGCCTAAGGAAGAAGAGTCGAAACCAGTCGAAAAAGAAGAATCGAAACCTACTCCTAAACAAGCTGAGCCTAAACCAGAAGTTAAAGAATCTAAGCCAGCTCCTAAACCAGGTATCTTATACTGATATAACTTAAAGATTAATTTTTTTTGCTATTTAGCTCCTAAATCTCAGCAATCTGCCCCAGCTACTAGTTCTTCTCAGCCTAAATCTAGTGATAACCCACATGAACAGATCGGTAACCGTGTTGAGAACAGAGTATTTTTTCAATTTAATGCCTATTTTTAACTTTAACTTTATTTAGGTTAAGATGAACCGTATGCGTTCAAGAATTGCTCAACGTCTTAAGGAATCCCAAAATACTGCCGCTTCCTTAACTACTTTTAACGAAGTGGATATGACGTAAGTTTAATTTTTCAAACATATTATTATAGCAGTTTTACCGACCCATTTTTATTAGAAATTTGATGGAATTGAGAAAAACCTACAAAGACCAGTTCGAGAAGAAACATGGAGTAAAGTTAGGATTCATGTCCGCATTCTGTAAAGCAGCCGCCATCGCTTTGAAAGAGATTCCAGCTGTAAACGCTAGTATCGAAGGACCAGACGGCGGAGATACTATCGTATACCGTGATTTTGTAGATATTAGTGTAGCCGTTGCTACCCCCAAAGGTTTAGTTACTCCCGTGGTACGTAATGTTCAGGACATGTCCTTCCTAGAGATCGAACGTACTATTGGTCAACTAGGTGTCAAAGCTCGTGATAACAAAATCACTATTGAAGATTTAACCGGTGGTACCTTCACTATATCTAATGGTGGTGTATTTGGCTCTTTAATGGGTACTCCAATTATTAACTTACCCCAAACTGCTATCCTTGGTATGCATGCGATTAAGGAACGTCCTATAGCTGTCAACGGTAAAGTCGAGATCCGTCCTATGATGTACTTAGCTTTAACTTATGATCACCGTCTCGTCGACGGTAGAGAAGGTGTAACTTTCTTAGTACGTATCAAGGAGATTATTGAGGATCCCAAGCGCCTCCTCCTAGACCTTTAAATTTTAAGGGTTTATAAGCTAGATTCCTGAAATTAAAAAATAAATTGGATACATCCTCTCTTAGCCTTTAAAATTAGCATTCTGGTTGCAATATAAGTTTTTTACAGCTCATTATATATTATTTGTAATAAGGCTTTAATATTCTCAGATTGAATATTAAGAAATTAAAACCATACGTATGTTTTATGGTAGGCAATAATACCTGTTTACTATTTCATCTTAAAAATCAAATTTAGATAAAGCTTAACAATTAATTCTTCTCTTAGCTCTTAATTAGGTACTTAAATTATATTTATTAGATTCATTATGTCTGATTATTAATAGGCATTCAGTTACTTTTGAAAGTAGCTGATTTTGATTTAAAAATTGAATTAAAAAAAAATCAAACTGATAAAATTAGCTAAAAATGAATATAGTTATGTTTATTTGCTTTTTATATATTGAAAATATATAACTTTTGATGCACTTTACCAAAAGATGTTAAAAAAATAAACTTTTTAAAAGGTGAAGGTTATTAAAAAAGTATATCTGCCACTATATAGTAGGTATATACTTTTGATAATTATATATTAATAAAAAAAAGTAATATATTAAAGTTTAATATATTAAAATTTTAATTGTAAAATTATAAAAAAATAGGATATTATAATTTATTTTAGTGCAAAAACAAGCTAAAAGCTATATAAATTATAAGAATTAATAGTTAATATCTATAAATATTAGGTATATATTAAAAGACTATGCTATTATATAATAAAATTATATAGTTATATATAGCTAAGATATATTTAAAGTTATACTTTAATTGTTAGATATTCAACTTTTATTTTTTAAATAAAGTTTAAAATGTAAGCAAAATTAAATATATATTATATATAAAAAAATGCTTTTAATTTATATATTATATATAAGTTTAGAATTAATCTAAATAAAGTATAAAATTATAATATACTAAAATAAAATCTTAGTAATACTTTATATAATAAAGTATTATTATAAATATTTTTTAAATTTTATAATAACTTAATAGTTTAGCTTTATAAAATAAATATATTCTAATTTAAATATACTTTTAAATATTTAAAGCAATTATTTTTATAACACTATATATTATAAAAAATTAAACAATTTTATAGTATATATACTATAAAATATAAAGCTATATTTTTATTTCTTTATAATTTTTTAAGTATAAATAATATTAAATAGTTTTTAAGCTTAGCTAAATATTAAAGTTTTATTTTAATACTAGAAAATATTATTAATTAAAAAAAAGTTAGCTTAGAAAAAAATTCTTAAAGTTAAAAGTATAGTATATAATATTATATACAAAAAGTATATTATTTATTTAAATAAATAAAAAATTAACTACTTTTAAAAATAATTAATTTTTATATAACTTATATAATAAAATTTTAATAACTTAATATAATTAGATTTTAACTAAATAAATAAATATTATTTAATTAGTTTTATATATATATATAATTTTAAACCTTTTAGTATATTTTACTAATAAATAAATAAAAATAAAATAGCTATATAATAGTTAGTGCTTTTATTAATACTTAATTTTATAGTTTATATTTACTAGCTATAAACTTTAAGTTAATATTACTTTATTAAAACTATATAGCTAAAATTTATATATTTTTTATAGTTATTTATAAGATTTTTAAGTTAGCTTTATTAGTATTATGCTTTATTTTACTAATTAAAAAAAGTATATTTAATATAATTTTATAAATTATTAATATTTTTACTATTACTATATATAAAAAATAGAGTATAATTTTAATAAACTTTATTTTAGCATTTTTTAGAAAGATTCTAAAAAATATTTAAGTATTTTCAATTAAATCAAAGTTTAAGCTATATTTAATATTAAAGCTATATTTTAATACTAGTTAAAAAGCTTAGTACTAATATTTTAAATATTTAATATATGAAATTTTAATATAATTTTTAGTTATTTTAGCTATAAAAAAAGTAGCTTTACTACTATATAGATAAGTTATATATTAAAAAATTTTAATAGTTTTTTAAATAAACTTTTTTTTAAAACTTAGTATAAACTTACTTAAATAAAATCATATATTTTTATAGCAGTACTATAAAAATATTAGTATTGAAATTATAATTTATATATATTAAATATATGTTTTTATATATTAAAAGCTTTAATTTTTATTTATTAAATATTTTTTATACTATTAAAATATAGCTTTAGTATTTAACTTTAAAGCTACTAAATTAGTATAAGTTATAATCTATAAAAATTAGTTGTAATTTTAATTAAACTAATATATAAAATAAGTTTAGATAATGCTATTTAAATAGTTAGTATACTTATATAATACTCTTTTTATAAAACTGTTTTAATAATATATTATAGTATTAAATTTATATTTTAATATTTTATAAAACTTAAAAACTATTTAATTTTATTTATACTTAATATTTTTAGTTTTACTATAAAAAAATAAAAGTATAAATTTATATATTATTAAGTAATATTTAGTAAAATTATATAATTTTTAATAATATATATCTTTATAAAAAAGTAGCTTTAAATATTTAAAAGTATATAAATATTAAATTTACTTTACTAAATAGGTAATTAGCTACTTTCAAAAATACCTAATTTTTATATAAAAAGCTTAATAAAATTTTAAAA
>JAWQFY010001169.1:0-13161 GCA_037055185.1 Capillidium rhysosporum
AAATATAAAAATATATATTAAAAATACCTATTTTATTAAAAAAAACTTTTTTTAAAATTAAATTAAAATTTTATAAATATTAAAAAATATACTTTTTTTATATAAATTTGCTAATTATTTATTATTTTATTAGTTATATCAAATAATTTTTTTATTAATTAATAGCTTAATATAAAAAGTATTTAATATAGTTATTTTATTTTATAATATTAAATATATTAATACTTATTTATTATATTTTTAATTTTAATTTAAATAAAATTTTAAAACTAGTTTAAAAATACTATAAAAAATAACTATAATTATTTATTAATAAAAACTATTATAATAATTTTATAAAATATTAAATTAAAAGTTTAATAAAAAATCTTTTTAAAATTTTAATATTTATTAATAATAAATAAAAGTTTAAATTTTTATTTAAAAGTTTTATATAATTTATATAATTATTTTAAAAATACTAGTATAAAAACTAAAATAAAAGTTATAAAATACTTTTAAAAATAAAAAAGTAAAATATATTAAACCTAGCTTAAAAATACTATTAAAATTTACTTTTAGTTTATTATTATTAATATATTTATATTTAAATATTATTTATTATTTAAAGTTAATAATTTAATTTTTTAATAAATAATTTAATTAATTTAAATATTATAAATTTTAGTTATAACTTTAAAATATATCTATATATTAAAAATTATACTTATTTAGCTAATTTTTAATTATTTTTATTAAATAAAAAATTTTAAATTTTGTTTTTAAATAGATTTTTAACTTTAATATTAGTTATACTTATAATATTATATATATATTAATAATATAAAATAGCTTTTTAATATTATTTTTTTATTTTAAAAAAATATTACTATATAAATAAGTATTTTTTTATTTTAATTTTTAATAAAAATTTAAAAGTACTAAAATAATATTAAATTTAGTTAATTATTATATATACTTTTAATATTTTTAAATTTATTAAATATTTATTTTTAATTATTTTAGTTTATTAATAATATTATAAAATATAAGTAGTATAGCTACTTTTTTATAATAAATATAATTATTTTATATTTTATTAAATTAATTATATAAATATTATTATGAATTTATATTAAAAATTTTGATCTTATATTTTTTATAAAGTAAATAAAATAGTAAATTATAGCTTTAATTAATAATATTTTTTAGCTATATTATTATTTAAAAATAGCTATATGTATAATTATCTACTTTTAAAGTAGCTAATTTTAAATTTAAACCTTTAATAAAATAATTAAGCTATTAAAATTAGTTATAAATTTAAATATATATAATATAATTTTAAAATACTATATTTTATACTAAATTTATAATATTATAATTAGTATATTAGGCTTAAATACTTATTATTTTAACTTTATATTAATGTTAAATTTTTAAAATTATTATAAAATTAAGCTAAAATTATACTTATTTTATTAAAAATAATTATTTTAAAAAGTTTATTAAATATAGCTTTACTATATATAAGCTTTTATTTAAAATTTTTAATAATGCAATTGCCTAATTATTAGTATAAGTTTTTATTTAAAATATTAAAGTAATATAAAGTTAAAATACTTAAGTTTAACTTAAATATATATTAATTAAAATAATTATTTTTAAGTTAACTATATACTAAATCTAAAATACTTGTATTTAACTTAATAGCTTAATAAAATTTAATATAAATATATATATTATTATGTAAATTAATCAAAGTAAAGTATAAAAATATAGCATTATATTATAATTTTAATAAATTTTATTAAAAAAGAAAAAAAAGCTTTTAAATATAATATGATTTTTTTAGTAAGTTATATATGGTTTTATAAAGTATTTAACTTTACTAGTAATATAATATATTATAAACTTTTATAATATATTAATATTGTATTAATATATTTAAATATATAAGTAGCTACTTTTAAAACTAGTTGATTGCATATATATATAAGGAATAAATTATTTAAAAAATAGATAATTATAAAATCCAAAATACTTTATATATATATAAGAAATAGTATTAAATTTTAAATATTTATAAGATATTAAAAAGTAAAAATAATATCAATTTAGTATTCTATAATATATAATAAGTGATTAAAAATGATAAACTTAAGCTTACAATTTGTTAGATTATTAGTGTTTACTTGCTAATACAAGAACATAAAATAGTGCTACTTATTACTAATTTAAAATAGCTTTAATTTTCAAATTAAACAATTAAAACAAGCTATAAATTATTTGTAATCTACTAGATTAATTTTGAAGTAGAAATGAAATAATACCAAATTTCAATACATTTAAAGTAGAACTGGATTAGACATTTATATTCAACAAATAAAGTAACCAATTATAGATTTGTAATTAATATTTATATTTAAGTTAGGCTTATACTGTATTTTTTAAATGAAATAAAATTTTGTACCTATACTAAACACAGTTCATATGTGGCTAACTGTTGATATAATATATTAATTCATCTTTTAATAAGAAACGTAAGACTTATACCTTTGCCATCTAGATACCAAAACTACCTGTATGTTTATGGCAAAGAGGCATTAAAAGTTCGTTTCGTGCATACTGAAGGTCTTTAGCCTTAATTATCTTAGTTTTAAAACTAGGCTAAAATATCTGCTGGTTAGAAGAATTCCTGCCCAACAAAATAAATTGAATTTTTTAAAATGAAACTGTATCATTTGAATCTAACGAGATTAATTTATTTCCTAAACCCTTATTAACATCGTTATCTATCCTTATTTTCAAGATAATCACTTTGAACCTTTCTAAATAAGCTAAGTTGATTCCAATTAGAAATAGAATAGAACGTTAATAGAATCAACCGTAAACCTAACCTAATTAATTACTATGTCAGAAGAAGCAGCCATCGAAACCAGTCGACTTTTAAATCATCAGTCCTCCAACTATACCTTAACATCAAATTCAAATGCTATTTTAGATCCTTTAGATTTGGAGAAATTTAAAACTTCCGATTCCTACTTAGCTCATTTAAAAAAAAATAAAAAGCTTGGTCTTCTTGATTTTTATGAGAACCAAAATGAACTTATCGAAGAACTTTTAAGTGCCAACTTACCTGCTACACCTGAAGATACTTCCGCACAATTATTCAAATTGAAAATAGCCATCTATGGATCGGTGTTTGCTAATGTGCTATTATTTTTGTTACAACTATACGCAGCGGTAACCACTGGTTCGTTATCACTTTTCGCCACGATGGCTGATGCATTTATGGATCTTTTAAGCTCTGTGATATTACTACTGGCTGGAAAAGCTGCTGAACGCAGTAATCACTTTAAATACCCTACAGTAACTTTTAATTTATAAGTTTTAATTAATAGATATAGGGTAAAAGTAGATTAGAGACAGCAGGGATAATAGTATTTTCTTCCCTCATGTCCACTGTATCAATTCAGCTAATGGTAATGTTATTTTTTGAACCAAAATTTATTTTAATAGATTGAAGGTGTAACTGCTCTCTTTAGTGAGAAACATGAAGTGGCAATAGATGCTATAGCAGTAGGATGCGTCGTACTGGCTCTAGTTACTAAAATATTTTTATACTTCTACTGTATCGCATTGAGTAAGTACCCCAGCGCCAATATTCTAGCTTTGGATCACCGTAATGATATTATTGTCAATGTATTTGGTTTATCCATGTTCCTGTTGGCTGATAAGCTCTATTCTTGGATCGATCCTGTCGGTTGTTTATTAGTAGCCCTTATCATATTAAAATCATGGGTTGGTACTGCTTTGGAGCACATCGATTTAATTGTGGGCAAGTCTGCTGATGTCAACTTTTTGAAGAAGCTTACTTATCTAGGTAATTTTATAATTTTATTTTTATATTAACTTACATTAGCAATGACTCATGATAACCGTATCGTACAAATTGATACATGTAGGGCCTACCATGTTGGTAATAACGTGTTTGTTGAAGTAGATATTGTGCTGGACCCAACTACACCTTTACGTCAATCTCATGACATCGGTGAAACCTTACAGGTAAATTTCTTGTTTAAATTTTTCTAACCTTGTAAAGATAAAATTGGAGCAGATTCCAGAAGTAGAGCGTGCTTTTGTCCATGTTGATTATGAATCTTTCCACAAACCTGAGCATCGCTCCCACATTGGTGAATAGATTACTATGCTTGCTAAACGGTTTTTACACCGATGTGTATCTCTTATCTACGATTCTGATACTTTTAAGTTAGACTCTAATCATAGTTTCTCCAATTGTTTGATTCCTTATAAGCGCTTATTTTTAATTCAACAGTTTTACTCAAGTTTCTTTAGTTTTAACTCTTAATAAATTAAGTATCAATTATAGCATGCAGACTCTTTTTATTTTAAAACTATTGTTGAATTCTAAAAAAATCTAAGAATACCATTACTGGTACATTATTTTTAACATTAAGTATTATAATGTATCATATTAAAACATACAAAATTGACTAATTATTAAAGCTTTTGGTAATTATATTTTCTGTAAAGGAAAAGTTCTTTCTTTACCTAGGTATACTTCTAAATAGAATCTATATAAAAAGTATTTAAAAAAATTGAGTGTAGTGCTATTGCTATAAATCTTGGCTTTTGGAATGGAGATCTAAAAGCTAGGATATTCTATTGATTCCTTCAGAATTTATTAATCAAAAAAACCTAAGAAGACTAAAAAGGTAAGTTTAGGTTGTAATACTAAGTTTAAAAATCTAATTAGGCTCTGAAATTCAAATATAAATCTATAAAATTAAAACTATATTTTTTTGAATTTTAATTGGTTAATCCTTATCAAAAGATTTTATTATTTCTAGTATAATATTTTATAATATATTTTTATACATTTACTTTGCTATATTATTAATATAAGAAATAAGCTATTTAAGAAATAATTGGTATTGATATTAAAAATATTATAATAATAAATTAAATTAATAAAATTAACTAAAAATAAATAAACAACTTCATATATATATAAAAGCTTAAAAATGATCTAATATATTATAATTTTAGTATATTTTGCTAAAAGTAATTAAAAAATAAAATTTTCAAATAGAAAGCATTTTTATAACAGTTAGGCTTAATTACTACTTTATATTTCTTAAAAAGGCTAAATAATATATAAATTTTATAATAGTAAAATAATTGCTACTAAGGTTTCTTTTGTAAAAAAGTTATAATATTAATAATATAATAATATAGTAAACTAATAAATAAATAAATAAATTAAAAATTAGTAACTTAAATTGAACTATTAAAATTATAAATATAATATAATAATTATAAAGTATAATATAGCAATTAATAATTATAAAAATACTAAAGTATATATAATAAATATAGTAAAAAAATCTAATAGCAATAAGTTTAAAATTTTATATATTGATAATATTATTATTAAAATATAATATATAGGTTTAGTTATATATATTAGTATAATTAAATATATAAAAATTAAAAAAAAGCTTAAAAAAATATCTTATATTATAAATATTTAAGTTAAATAAATACTATTATATAAAATATTAAGTTTTTTATATTGTAGTTATATAAGTATTTAATATTAAATAGTTAAGTTTTTTATTTTAATAAAATATTAAATTTTAAAGTAGTTAAAATAATAGCTTAACTTAGTTTATTTTATAAAATAAGTTTAATTTAATATTTTTTTAAAATATTTAAATGTATATCTTTATAAATATAAAAGTATAAAAATTAAATATAGTAAATTAAAATAAAAAGTTATATTTTATTTTTTTTAGCTTTTTTAAAAAAAAAAAAATTTAAATAATATAATTTATATATAAAGTTTTATATAATAGTTTATTATTTTTTACTATTTAAAAAATAAATAATATAGTTTGTATTTATATAGTTATATTATATAAATATATATATTTTTAATTACTATATATTTATAAAAATACTATATAAATAAAGTATGTATATTTTAATTTAATTAAAAATATAGTATTTATAATATTTAGCTATAAAAATTTAACTATATAACTATATATAACTTATTTTAATTTAGTAAATTTAAAGTTAAATTTTAAAAATATAATAAATACTTAATACTTTTAAAGCTTTATTTTTAATATATAGTAGCTTATATTTAATATATATATATTATAAATTTAATATTAGCTTTTATTTAAATTTATTTTAAATTTATTACTTGATTTATATATTTAAGTAAAGTATTTTATTTTTATTATTAGAATTAAAATTTAATAAAAATTTTATATTATTTTTTAATTAAAAGTAATATATTAGTTTAATAGCTTAATTTTAGTAAAAAAAAGCATTTTAGCTATTATTTAAATAAACTATTTATTAGATTTTTTATTACTATAATATTTTTACTTTTAATTTTTTTTAGCTTTTAGTTTTAAAATTATATATTTTTATTTAAAATAGCTTAAATAAATTAAAGAAAACTTTAAAAAATAAATATAAAAAGCTAATTATAAGTATATATTTATATTTATTTAATATAATTTTAATATTTATTTTAAAATTTTAAAGCTTAATTTAATATTTTAGATAAAACTGCTAGCAATTTTTTACATTTTTTTTAAAAAATTACAAAGTTAAAAATATAAATAAAATTAAAGCTAGTAATTAAAATATTAAATTTACTAAAAAATATTATAATTAATAACTAACTTATTAATTTAAGTAATTTTATTTTTTAAATTTAAAATTTTAATTAGTAAAAAATTTTAACTTTAAATTATATATTTTTGATATTATTAATAATTAGATAACTTTATATTATTAATAATTTTTTATTACTTTTTTTTTAATTAAATTTTATAGTTACAGTTTAATAATAATAAAATTAACTTAAATTTAATTAGTAAAATACATAAATTTAAAACAAGTAATAATAAATTAAAAATATTAATAAATATATTATTTTTTATTAAATTATTTTTTATAGTTTTATTTTAAGAAAAAAGGTAAATTATATTAGTATATCAATATTTATATATATATATTTATAATTTTTTTATATAATTAATTACTAATTAAATAAAAATTTTAAAAAAATATAGTTTATTTTAAATCTTATTCTTTTTAAAAAAATTTAAAATTGTATATTCAAAGTTTATTAGTTTAAATATATAAATAACTAAATATTAAAATTTTAAATATAAATATAATATATTATATTTACTTAAAAATAAAATTATATAATTTTATATATTTAAAATTCTTAATTTTTATAAAATTTAAAATATTTTATTAATATATCTAGCTTATTAATTATTTTAATATTTATATATATATTTAATAATTTATTATTATTATAATAGTAAAAAATTATAAAAATATTAAATAACTATAAAAATATTTAAAAAAGGTTATTTAACCTTAATTAAAGCCTAAATTAGCTATATTTATTATTTAAATAAATTAAACTTTACTTTAAAACAAATATTAAAGTTATTAGTTATAATAATATAATAGTAAAAATATTTATTTTTAAAGTTTTTTAAAATAAAAAGATTTAAAATTTAAAAATACTACTTAAAAATAAAAGTTTATATAGCTTATTAAAGTATTTATAGCTATAAAAATATTAATTTTCTTAAAAAGTAAATTTTAATTTCAAACTAGATTTAAATTAAAAAAATATTTTTTGTAAATAAAATAATTACTTAAACTAATAATAATATAAAAATAGTTATTTAAATAAATAAAATTATTTTTAATAAGTTTATATTATAAATAAATATAAGATATTTTAATTCTAAATTTTTAAAAAAATAGTTATAATTGTAAAAATAAATTTAACTAACTTAAAAAAATTCAAAGCTAAATAAGCTTTTTATATAATTATTATATTTAATTAAAAATTAAAAATTTTACCTAAATAATAAAATAATTGATATTTATAAATATAAGTTTTACTAATTAATTTTAAAATAGTATTAAAATAAATATTATAAAAAAATAATACTTTAAAGTTATTAAAGCTAGTATTAATAATATTAAATAAGCTATTAATATAATATTAATAATATAAAATTAGTATTTAATATAGAAAATTTATTTAAATAAAAAGTTATTTAAAAAAAAGTTAAAAATATAAAAATTTAGATTAAATTATAATAAAATTAAAAATAGATTTTAAAGTATATAAGATAATTAATAAATATTCATTTATTTATTTTAAATAATAATAAGATATTAGTTTTTAAATTTTTTTTTAACTTTTAATTTAATTTTATATTTAAGTTTTTGTTTTAAAATACTTATATATATATTAATACTTTAAATAATAATAATAACAGTTTTAAAAAAATTAAAATGTATAAGCTTAATATTAAAAAAAATTATAAATTATTAGAAATTAAAATAAAATACTTATTTTATTTATAAAGTATTAAAGTTTATAAATATATATATATATATATATTTTAAAGTAATATTAAAAATAAAGTAAGATAGAGCTTATAAAATATTAATAAATATAGTTTTATTAAAAATAATTATTTAATAACTAAGTAAAAAGTTAAAAAATATTTATTAATATAAAAAATCTAAAATATATAAAATTTATTATTAAACTATATATTTATAATATAGCTTATTAGTATCAATTTTTATTATTATTATATATTTAGTTTTTATATATTATTTAATTTACTTTTTTAAAATAAAATCTTTAAATTTTTTAATATAATTTTAATATTTAAAGCTTAAAAATTCTTAATATATAATTCTTTTAAACTTTATTTTAAGTAAATTTAATATATTACATTTATATTTAAAAATTTAGTTTAGTTTTTTAATACTTTTTTAGTTTTTTTTTAGATTTAAAATTTAAATATATTTAATTATTTATATATTTATATTAAATAGTTTTTAAATATATACAAACTATTATAAAAGCTGTAAAAATTTTACTTATTTAATTTTATTTTATTAAATATAAATAAAGTATAAATATATTTTAGTATTATAAATTATAAATTTTAATATATTTCTTATTTTATTAAAATAAACAACTTTTTTTTAAATTTAGGTTTGATATATACATATTTATATCATATCTATACTATTTTACTCTTCTTTATTTTAAATAACTAATTATAGAAAATCACATATTTTTAATGTATATTTATAACTATTATTAAAATTTTATTTCCTACTTCTATATTACTCCTTCTAGTAATTATAACATATAAAAATAGTGTTTTCAATTTAGCACCAATATACATTTCATATGTTAAATTGTAAATATATACTTTAAAATTAATAAATATATAAAATTACATATATGGCTCAATATAAATAAAATTTTATATACAAAGGATTAAGTTAATAATTATAAATCGTTATATCCCTCTCCTCATCTTCCCAATTGTATAGCTGTACCATATAAAGCGAAGGAGCTCTTGATTGAAACCAATTTATCAACTGATTAGCAGGTCTTTTAAAACTAATTGAAATTAAGTTAGGAAAGCATATATTTTCATTTTGAATATGGTTAAGGTCGTCGACAGTAGTTTGATTGATGTTACAAAATAAAGTAAAATTAGTGCATGTATCAAGCTCGCTTAAAAATAACAACAAAGGTTCGTTGACCGTTTTGAGACCTATGACGGAGAAACTTTGCAAGTTCATATTAGGTTTGAAGTTGAATTCTAATCCGGTAAAAATACCTTCTAACGAGAGATGGCTTAACTTTTTCAAATTAGTAAACAGTTGCTTTACGTATCTAGATAAACCGGTGAACTCAAACTTTACTTTTAAATTTTTGAGGCTATAGAAACCAGCTATCTGGATAGATTCCCTTGTAGCCACCGAGTTACATTCAAGTTTAGAAATTTGGGACCAGGGTTGGTGCAGTGGGAAAAGCCGGGAACTACATCTAGTTTTAACAATTTCAATCTCTTTTAAATCCGGCCAAGTGTTTGGATGGAGAATAAAAGTCGAAAAATGATTCCTTTGCATGTTGGTGATATCGCATTTGAAAACTTGTATTTTACGTATAGGTTGATAGCAGCTTAGGTGGAGGTCGGGATCATCAACAATATATTGGGTAGAGATCTCAAGTGATCGTAAGTTAGGTAAGACAGTATTTAAATTTACAAAGAAGCGTGTGGTCATAGATTCTATTGAAATCTTCAAACACACTAGAGAAAGTGATTCGAGCAGACATATCTGTTGGACTAAGTTGGAAGGATTTGCTAAGGTAGGATCGAAACAAAAGTAATTTAGCTCTACTTTTTTAAGCCGATAAACTAATCTTAACAACGGCTCGATATAACAATTTTCTTTGATATCCACTATAATATTACAACTATTTAAGTTTGATGTATTGGTAGTAGTATCGAGTACGTTAGAGTCAACTTGAAAAGAAACTTTTTCATTTACATTTAACTTTCGTTTCTTTTTACATGAAACAGATT
Source organism: Capillidium rhysosporum (assembly GCA_037055185.1). Taxonomy (NCBI): domain Eukaryota; kingdom Fungi; phylum Entomophthoromycota; class Entomophthoromycetes; order Entomophthorales; family Capillidiaceae; genus Capillidium; species Capillidium rhysosporum. Next base: position 10,467 of record JAWQFY010001169.1, read on the forward strand.
CGGCTGCTGTGTTCGTATCGCATACTAATACTGTTCCATAAACAAATGTATTGTACTTTTGAGCTAACGGGTTTACTTTATCGTGTATAGCTAACAGCTTTATAATACGGTCTGTAGGGTTAACCAACTTTAATTTAGAAGGTTGATCTACTTCAAGTAACCCGTACTTATAAAGGATAGGTACTGTAAGTTGGCGAAAGTAGCGGTTTAATGACAGGCAGACGTATTTATCTTTAAGTTCTAAGCTGTATATAGCTCTCTTCAATAACGTACTAGGTAGTTGTTGTAATTCAATTTTTGACATATGGCTCATTTCAATCTATCAATTTACTTTTAGTATTCTATTTGGTTATCGTTTTATTATAAAGATTTACGAAGTTTGGTATTATAGTCTAAGGAAAAAGAAATTTAAAATTAATGTTGATTTTTGTAGTTGAAATCAATGTTGCAACTACGCAAAAGTTAGTCCTTACGTTTTGGTGTTCACATCTGATCAATTATTCAATAATACTGGAAAATCGGCAAAAAAATTTTAGTACCTTAATAATGATAATGAAGGGTTAAAATTAAGGCACATTATTTTACACAAAATCTACACGTAAACTTCTCAAAGCAACTTATTCTTGTTAGAAACAAGTAAAAGAAAATTAATCATCAAATGTCTTATCTTAAAGCTTTAGGTAAAATGTTAGGTTTGATTAACTTTCCATCCAAAATGATTTAATTTTTTTACATATTTATACTATACTAATTAAATTATAACTTTATGCTATAAATACTTTCATTAATTTGTTATATTAATTCTATTTAAAAATATAGGCAGGTATAAATATAGTAGTTTCTATTATATTAATATAGACTTATATAATAATAGTAAAATGTTAATAATAAAGTATTAAGTATTCTGAATTTAAAAATAACTAAGATAAAATTTCTTTTAAAGCTATTATATATTTTAGTTTAATTAATATATTATAAATTGTATTTTTTTTAAAAAGCAGTTTTTAATTAATTAAAGTAAAAAATATTAATTTTTATATTTATAGCCAAATTTTCATTATATAAAGATTTTAAAAAAGTATTAAAAAGAAATTACTTTGATTTTTTAACTCTTAAATATAACTTTTTCACTTTATTAATAAATGAAAAAAGAATTAAAAAATATTTAATTATTAAACAAGCCTATTTTACTTTATTTTAAAATAAAAGATAAAAAATAAAAAATAAAAAATAAAAAGCAATTAAGTAAAAACTATTTTTAGAATATTCAAATAGTGAAAATATAGCAAGTAATTATATATATAAAAGTAATATATAGTATAATAGTTTAAAATAATAAGGTATAAATAAATTTTATAAAAAGTAAAAATATATTATTTAGACTAAATTTTAAAATAATTTTATAATTATTTAATAAAAACTAAACTTAATACTATTAGAAAAATTAGAATATATATTTAAAAATATAGTATTTATAAATATATAAATATTTTACTTTATAAAATTTTAAAATATATAATAAAGTGTAATTATAATAAATAATAATAAAAAGATTTAGCTATTAAAATAAAATAGCAATATATATAACTTATTAAAAAATTACTTATTTAAATAAATAATAATATAAATATTAATATCTAAACTAGTAAATATATATTTAATAAGTAAATTATTTAAAAAAATTACTTATTTATTATTTACTAAATTTTAGCTATATTATTTTATATTTAAAAACTATATATTAAAATTTATAAAGCTAAAAAAGTTAATAAATTTAAATTATATTATTAAAAATATAGCTAAATAATTTCTTTTTTTACTTTATTAATAATTTTTTTTTAATTTTTTTATTTTTCTAAATATCTAAAATACTTTTTTTTAATTTTTTTTATTTTTTTATTTTATAAATTTATTATTAAAATAAATAAATTTAACTTTTTATTAAAATTATTATTATTTATATTAATTAAAACTATAAATTTAATATTTTAATTTTAATTTTAAAAAGTAAAAATATATAATATAAAAAATATTTATTTATTTATAAATAATTAATAGTTAGATTTAAAGCTATAATAGCTAATAAATTAAATAAACTAATTTTTATTTTTATTTATTTATTTGTTTTTAGAAAAAAAATTAAAATAAGCTAAATTTATATATATTTTTAAGTATTACTTTATATTTACTAAAATTTTTATTAAATTAAAATTTAGTAAATAGCTAAGCTACTTTACTATTTTATTATTACTTTTATTAAAAAAATAGTAGTAGCTAATTTATAATATAATAATATATTATTATTTATTAGTATTAATTTATTAATATTATTAAGGTTTCTTAACAAATATTAAATAATAGTTTATTAATATTACTATATATTTAAAAATATTTATTAAATTATTAATTAATACTAGCTTTAGTTTATTAAATATATTTAATATTATATTTTTTTTAAAGTTATTAAATTAGTATTAATTATTTAAAACATTAAAATTATATATTTATATATTTATTAAATAATATATTTTTTACTACACTTACAAACATTAGCAAGCACTTACTAACCAAACTTTTTTAATAATTTTATTTATAAAATTTTTTTTTTATTTAGTATAATAAATAATAAATTAGTACTAAATACTTTTAAATTTTTAAATTTTTTTACTTTGTATTTATAAATTTATTAAAATTT
>JAWQFY010001170.1:0-13129 GCA_037055185.1 Capillidium rhysosporum
TTAGTATTTTTTTCTAGTTTAATATTCTATTTTATAAAAGTTATATATAGTTTAAACCTTAATTTAATTAAAAATACTAAAATATTTTTAAGTTTTATTTATATATTATTATTAAAATTATTTATTTTTCTATATTGTAAAATATATTATTAATTTATAAAATTATATTAAATAAATTTATAATTAGCTACTTTTAAAAGTAGTTAATTTTAATTTTAAAAATTAAATATAACTAAATTAAGCAAATAAAATTAGCTAAAAATAATTTTATTTTTTTACACTTTTTATATAGTAAAAATTAAAATATAAATTTTATAAATTATAAAATATTATATTTAATAATTAGTATATGCAAATATAATCAAATTTCATATGTTTTTTAGCTACTATTTATAATTTTTTAAAATATATTACTATAATAATATTATAAATATATATTAAAAATTTAATAAATTATTAATGTAGTATTAATATATTTATATACTAATAAAAATTAGTATTTTTACTATATAATTATTAAAAAAAAAGTTTAAAGCTTATATTACTTTTATAAAGGAGATATAATAATATAAAAGTAAAGTAATAATAATAGAAATTATATTTTTATAGCTTATTACTATAAATGTAAAATATAATTAAAAAATAATTATATAGTTAGCAATATAGCTAAAGTTAATTAAGGTAAAGCTTTAGTTAAATATTTAATTTTTATTATTCAAATATAATTTAAATACTAAGTAAATATATAGTATATATAAATAAATACTTTTAACTTATATATATAATATATAAGTTTGCATTTAATTTAAATAAACTGAAAATTAAAATACTATTCTAAATATTAATATAGCTAAAATATTAGCTTAATTTACTCTATATTATAAACAAAGCCTAATTTAAATATATATTTAATATATAAAGCTGCTTTTTTTAAATTAAAGCTAGAAAAATATTAAATATAGATAAAATTAAATAGCTTTTAAGCTTTATAAAATATTAAAAAAATACTTTTATAATATAATATATTACTAAAATAGTTTGAAAAAATAATTAATATAGTAAATAATAATGTTTTTATATTAGAAGTATTTTTATAAAAAGTGTTTCCTAAGTATTTTAACTATTTAAGTAATATTATTTAAACTTATATAGCTTAGCTATATAAGTAAATATAAATTTTATAAGTATAAATTTTAGTAATACTACTGCTAAAATAAAAATTATATATATTAGCTTAATTAAAATTATAAATATCTAATCTATAATTAAAAATATTAATTATATAGTAAATTATAACTTATATTAATTTAGTAGCTTTAAAGTTAATTATTAAAGCTATACTTTAATTATTTTAAAAATACTTAATATACTAAAAGCTTTATATTTAATATATATATATATAATAAATTTAATGCTAATATTTTTACAACTAGCTACAAAAATATATAAATTTAATTAAATAGTTTTATACTAAGTTTTTTTAAAAAGGTTATTTAAAAAACTAATAAGTTATTTTAATATATAACTTTACTATATAATAGTAAAGTATAAAAGTTATACTTTTATGCTTTACTTAGCTTAAACTTTAATATAATTAAAAGTGCCTAGGTATTTTTTAAGCTAAATATTAAAATTTTTTTATTCTATACTAAATAACTTCTTATCTTATACTAGTAATATTTTAGTAATTACTTACTAAACAATTAATAATAAGTAGTTAATATTTATTAGTTTAATTATAATTATTTAAATAAAGTAGTTACTAATTATAAAACTAACTTTAAAATATAATAATTAATTTGTAATTATTTACTAATTTACTAATTTATTAAATTAGTATAAATATTTTATTATTTTCTTTATTTTCTCATTATTTTTAATATTTTATTTAATATAATAAATAGTTTAACTAATTAGAAAATTATTAAAAACTATATAAGAATTTAAAAAATTAGAATTTAAAATTATAGAAATTAAATTAAAATGTATAAAATATTTTAATTTTTAACTAAAAAACTATTATTTTAAAAAATATAGTTAAAGATACTCCTTTTATTATTAGACTATCTTTAATTATTATACTTATTATTTACTTATTAAATACTAGAATTAACTTTAGTATAACTTTTATTATATACTTTTTTTTACTTTTAAAGTAGCTAGAGTTTTTTTAAACCTTTAGAATATTTTATTAATTTTACTATTAATTTATTTAGATAGAATTTTAGATTAATATAATACTAAATTTAAAAAATGTTAAAAAAAGTTTACTTAAATTATTATTTACTTTTTCTTATATAATAGAAAAAAAATATTAATAAGCTATAAATTTATATTAAATATACTTCTTATATAAAAAAATTAGGCAGAAAATTAGTAATGTTAATTTAGAAAAATATATAAATAATTATAAAAAGTATATAGCCTAAAGTTATATAATTTTAATATAATAATTAAAGCTTAAAATTTATAGATTTTAGCTATAAATTATAAAATTAAGTATTAAAAAAGTATTTTAATATATATATGCTTTTTTTAAAGTTGCTATAATAATATTTTTTATAATATTTTTTAATTTAAATAATATTTATTATATATATTATTTAAATATTAAAAAATTTAAATACTTATATATATTAAAATTTTTTTAGTAATAATATATTAAAAAATTTGATATAAAAATTTCTAAAAACTAAAATTATACTAGTATTTTATATATTACTTTTTATATATAGTTTATTATAATATTATAAATAATTCATATTATTAAAATTTATTTTTTTTTAAATTTTTTTAAATATATTTTAATATATCTAAATTTTAAAAAAGTAAAATATTAATAAAAATAGTAGTTATTAAATAGCTAATTTATTTTTTTTAATTTTTAATTTTTATATAACTTTTAGTAAAATATACTAAATGTTTTAAAATTATATATATATATAACTAAATAAAATTTATTTATTTATTTAGTTAAAACCTAATTATATTAAGTTTTTTATATATAAATTAACTATTTCCAAAAGTAATTAATCTTTTATTTACTTTATATATTAAATTAAATTTTTTTAAATAATTATAATTATTATAAATTTAAAAGTTATAAACTAATACATATTTAGATTATTAAATTACTTTATTATTATAGATTTTAAACTTATTTAAGTAAAATTTATTTTTTAAATATTTTTAATAATTAATTAAAAGTTTTTAATAATATATATTTAAATTATTACACATTTTAATTAATTATTTCAAATATAATTGCTTACTTTTAACTACTTTTATAATTTTTAAGCTTTAAATAAGTTAATAACTTAAATAATTATTAATTATATACTTACTTTTAAATCTAGCTTTAATATTAAATATATCATTATTATAAAGCTTTATTAATTTATTAATAACTTTTATTTTATTATTTTTTTTAGCTTTATATTAAGCTTTTTTATAATATTATCTTTATAAGTTTTAACAAATTTTAAAATTATATTTAAAATTATAATTAAATTTATAATTTTAATTATATTAATATTTTTATTTTTTATTTTTATAGTATTATTATAAAAATATTAAATTATTAAATTTAAATTTAAATTTATACTTAAAATCTTAATATAAAAGTTTTAATATTATTTTTTAAATAGCTTGTAAAATTTTTAAATATATTATTTTAAAAAAGTATAATATTAACTTAAAATTTTAAAATATTTTAACTATTTTTTTATATTACTAAATTAATATTTAAATATAATAATATATTTTTATAAGATTTAAAAACTTTTTATTTTTTATTATATTTAAAAGTTTTTAGTTTTACTAAATAAGTAAAAATTTAGCTTTATATTTAGTTTTGCTATATTTAGCTAAATTTTATAAATTATATATATATAATTTTTTTTTAAAATAGCTTTATATATTTAAAAAAAATTAATTTAATTTAATTTAATATAATAAAGTAAATTAATCTAGTATTTTATTTATTTTATAATTTATTTAAGCTAATTACTAATATATTTATATTTGCTTACCTTTTTAAATATAGCTTAAAATTAAAATTTAAGTTTTTTTATTTAAAACTATATTTTAAATTTACTTTATTTATAAATTTAACTATATAATTATCTTATATAATAATATTTCCTTAGTATATATCTAATTATTTTAGTTTTTATAGTTTTTAGTTTAGTTTTTTATTAAAATAAATATTAATTTTCTATTTTTTTTACAATTATATATAATAACTTAAAGTAGTTATAAAGTAAAATTATTTTTAATTTTATATAAATATATATATATAGAAAATAATTTATTAAAAAAATATTATTTTATCTAAATTATATATAAAGTTTACTAGTAAATAGATAACTATAAAAAATAAAACTATTAATATATATATATATAATAAAAAAGAGCAAAAAATAAACTATAGTAAATAGATTTAAAAAGTATAAATTTTTAAAAAAATAAGAATTAAATAAATATTTACCTTTATAAATTTAATAAACTTTTAGTTTTTACTTATTTTAATGTTTAGCTATTATATTTAAATGTAAATACTTATAAATATTGCTAACTTTTAATTAGAAGTATTTTATATATATAGTAAAGCTGCTAAAGTACTAGACTAAAAAAAGCTAAAATATACTATTAGTAACAATAAGTTATATAAGCAAATGAAATGCTTTAAACTTTATATATTATTTTTAATTAGTTAAACTAACTTAATAAAACATTTTTTTTAGTATTTTTTAATTTTTTTTATAAAAAATTTTAAAGTTTAAGGATTTTAATTATATATGAATTATTTATAAATACTATTATTTTGCTATTAATTTTAAAATTTTATATATATTTAAAATTTTTAAAGTTTAATAATTTAGAATATATATAACTTATACACTTAAATTAAAATATTTAAAATTATAAATGTATTAAAACTAAATAAATTTTAACTATTCATTTGCATAAATGTAATTATAATTTGTTCAGTTATTTTTGACAAGTTTAGAATCAGTTTGAACCTAAGCATTTTGAAAATTTAGTGCAATTATATTATAGTTGTATGAAAAACTATTATGAGTTTGCAAAAACTTTGTTCAGTTTTATTAAATTAGATGTGAATAAAATACAATATACATTTATACAAATGTATATTTGGCACTGTAGTTTATACATTAGAATATAAATAAAAATTAAAAAATAACTTAAATTTAGAAATGCTATAGTTATGAACTTTGTAGTTTTTTATCAAGTTTAGGGACAGAAATTTACTACTTTATATTGATATACTTGCTAACTACTCAATATCCAATATTTTAGAGGTATTATTATTTTTAGTATACGGGTATCTGAGTATGCTTTTTATATATTTCCTAATAAACCTTGTGAATTGATTAACCTTTAAATTTGATGATAGTATTACAAATACTTTTCAGTTTAAGTGTGATGCTTACACCCTTTTATAAGTTAGTTAAATCTTTAGATCTAAAAGAAATACTGAGTTTTAATTTATCGCTCAAACTACAGCTCTTAGCGTGAGATTAATAACTAATCCAAGAATTTCTAAAATAAATACTTATCAAAAATAATACGTTTATCAGTCACAGATAAATTTATTATCCAATTAAAGTTATACATTTGTATTTGAACATAAGCTTTGTTGTCAGAGATCTAAGTATTTTTTGGCTGATATTTAAAGTTTATATCCCCTTGTCTTAATTTTAACAATAAAAAGTATCTCCCTTGATTTAGTACTAGTTTAACACCATTTGCTTAATATTACGCGTATTACCTACTTTGAAATATTGGCCTACATTTAATCATATTTTAAAAGTTAGTCGTAAGTGATTTGGACTATAATTCTATGCTTACCAATATTTTATTAGCATTAAAGTATTAGATTAACCAGAATGAGATTAATATTATATGGTGTTTTGAGTACTGTTTTTACGGCTGCTGTACTCTATTCAACCTTCTTTCGTTCTTCACAACACTTTTTTATTGCAGCCATTCAACTTTCAACTTCTTCGGCACCATTGATGGTAGAATTTTTAAATATTAATTATTGAATGCCAATTTGTCTTTAGATATTATTAAATTTCGGAATATTCTGTACTTTGATGTTTGGAAAACTACTTCAAAGTATTTTCTTTGGTCAACTTAGGATGATTGAGATTGAGCATCTTTATGAGCGATCCTGGTTTGCAGTCACTGAAACTTGTTTAGCTATGACTATCTTTCGCGATGAATTTGATGCGCCTTTTATAATTATGTTTACAGCGTTACTATTCATAAAAGTTTTTCATTGGTTATGTCAAGATCGAGTTGATTTTGTAAGTTATTATTTTTAGCAATTTTATTTATTTTGAATCTTATGTTACTTCAAATATTTAGATGGAACAGTCACTACAAGTTCCTTTATTATTTCATTTAAGAATGGTTACTCTTATGGTATGCTTGTTAGTTCTAGATTTTTCCCTTGTTTCGTATGCGTATAATTATGCCAATGCATCATCTAGTATGCTCCTTGTATTTGGATTTGAGGTATTTTACTAATTTTGTAAATGCTAAATTTTAAAGTATGCTATATTGGCTACCGTTCTACTGGCTACATTCTCAAAGTATATCATTAATGTTATCGATTCTCGATCTGAAGATACCTGGGAGAATAAGTCTAATTATATTTTTTATTTGGAGTTAATTACAGGTAATTATAAAATGACGATTTAAAGTAATGCTTTCTAGATTTTAATAAGCTAGTTATATACGTACTCTTTTTTGTCATTGTACTTTCTTTGTATAGTGTCCCATTACATATTATTAGAGACATTTACGTTACATTAAGATCTTTCCTTCAAAAATGTGCCGATTTGATGCGTCGACGACAAGCAACTAGAAATATGAATGAAAATTATCCAGATGCAAGTCAAGAAGAGTTAAGTCGAATGTCTGATCCTACCTGTATTATATGCAGAGAAGAAATGAGACATCGCGATGATGCTAATACGAATCAGCCTCGTGAAGGAAGAGTACCTATAGCTTCAGAAACTCCCAAAAAACTCCCATGTGGTCATATTTTTCATCTTACATGTCTTCGAAGTTGGCTTGAACGCCAACAAAGCTGCCCTACTTGCAGGTCACCTGTTATAACCCAAGAGCAACCTGCGACTGCTCCTAGACCACCACCACCTAACAATCCTCAGCCGCCTCAACAACAGCAACAGCAACAACCACCCCGACAGCCAGGGATTGGAGCTCAAAATGTTGAACGTCAATTAGATGATAATTCTACTTTAGATATAAACCGTGATCAGAATCAACCTCAAATTGATTCTAATTCTCTATCAAATACCAATGCTTTTTCCCAAGCGGGTCTACAAAACAATAATTTATCAAATAGTAACCAACCAGCCCCCTACACTGAGAATGCTAACGAATTTCCTCATTTTCAAAGACCTTCTAACTTTCATACACCCAATGGAAACGACATAGCTGAGGCACAAGGATCAAGTACTCCTATTTCACCAATAAGAATTCCACGAATTATTCAGCTAAATGCAAAAAGTTATAACGATCTTTTCTTAAAAGGGAGAAGAAAAGTCATGGAAAACGTCAAACCACATCTACTCGAAAAAATGACTGGTTACAACCATATAGCAATTAACAATCAGTTAGAGGTTATCAGAAATTCACAGGAGCATTTACATGCCATTTCAATAGCGCTCACACAAACACTTTCCGCTATTGATTACACTCTTAACAATTCAGAAGTTCCTCAACCTACAACATCCAATAACTTGGAAGTTGGAAGCTCAAACTCAAATCCTCCTATCAGCACTACCGTCGGATCTTCTCATACGAGCACTACTAATTCACTTGGTAATTTACGTACAAGTTTATCCTCTAGTAATGCTATTAGATCTTCTCCAACAAAGACTACTGATCCATTCCTTGGCAGGTCGGATTCAGTTCCCTCCTTAGATACTGATTCTGAACATCCCCAGCCACAGGATGATGCCCCAGGTCTTGGTAACTCTAATTTAAGTACTTTTTCAAGCATTGATACAAGATTTGCTCGAACTAGCTTCAATGCTGCAGGGAGGAGTGATGCGTCTCCAAGTTCTTCACAGAGCAATGGACTTGAATCATCAAATACAGATGCCAATAACATATCTAATTCTCTTTCCTTTAAAACTGACATTGATACTCCCAAAATAGGTTTTGGTAGTTTAAAACTAGACTCCCCAAAGTATACCAGCACCGGAACTTCCTTACTCGACTCAAGCAAGTCCACCGATTCGAATTCCAATCACCTTGCCAACACCCATACCGATGATATTACAAGTACCCTACCCAATACCTTGGATGGATTCAAAACTGACTCCAATACCACTTCAAATGATCTTAACTCTTTTAACCGAACTGCACCTGACAGCCACACCTCTTTGACAAAAAAGTATTATAACAGAATGGAGGTTGATGAACCTGACAACCAAGATACTCATTCTACCTCTTCAACCAGTCCTACAGATGATTAAACCAACAGTTACTTTAACAAACATGGGTTTAAGATCTGAAAATTGGCTTAAAGTAATTGCAAAAAACATTTGTGTTGATGCTAATGCTACCTCTAATAAAGTTTTATGCTATAAAACATGTATGGTTTTAACTGGTTTAAGTGTTAATATTATGTAATTAATAATATACCTTCTCTGTTACAATTGATAGAATAATGATTTCAAAGATGAAATTAGTTTAAACTTTATACTAGTAATTAATTCTAGTTTTTAATCTCTTCTAATACAGAGCAGTTATTTAAAATATAAACAAGGTTGTCAAGTTAAGAAATAGATATTTAAAAAAAAACAGTATACAATAAAATGGTAATATATTCTATATATAATAAAGTTAATAAGTTATATATATATAATTAATTAATTTAATTAAATTATTAAAACTTAAAGTACTAAAATTAGTTTTTTATAATAAATTTTTAAACCTTATTTTTTTAAAACTTTAATTGCAAAGCAGTTAGCAATATTTTTTATTTATAATAATTAGAAATAACTATTAAAGAAAATAATAAAAATATAAAATTATATACTTAATTTTAAAATTTTGCTATTAAAATTTTTTTAAATAAATATTTTATTATTTATAAGTTTATAATTAATATTTTAAATAAGAGTTTTAAAATAGAATAAGTATATTTAAAATAATTTTTTATACTATATTAGATAAATAAAAAAGGGTTAAAAATTTTAAGTTAATTAAAAAGTATTTTTAATAAAGATTAAATTTTATATAAAAGCTTAAATTTTAATTAATTAAAAACTTATTAAAAAAACTTTTTACTAAATTTTTTTCTATTTTAAAAATTAATTAAAATAGTTTTTATTATTTTATTTTAATTTATGATTTTATTTTAGTTTTTTTAAGTTTTTTAATTAATGTTATATTTATATATTTAATTTTATTAGCAATCTTAATATAATAGACTATTAAGCTTTAAATTTATTTTTTAATATAATATAGTTAGTTATAATACTATTTTAAACCTACAGTTACCAAAAAATAACTTTTAAAATAGATATAAAACTAGATTACAAATATAATATATATTATATTATAAATAGCTTTATTATATTTATTATTATTTGACTTTAAATAAAAGTAAGTTTAATAGCTAAACTTTAATATAAAGAATTAATACAAGTAAAATATTACTATTTTTTGTTATAATATTAATTATGCCTTAAAATTATAAAACTAGTATTTATTATATTTATATATAAATAGCACAAAATTAATATAAATTATATAAAGTAATTTATACTTTACTTTTATTAAGTTTTAAAATTATTAGTTTTTTTACTTAATAGTTATATAATTTAAATTATATTTTAATTTTAGTATTATATTAGCTATTATAAATATACAATAATTAGTATAATAATATTAACAGTATAATTATAATTATATATTAATAATATAAAAAACTATTAAACTTAATTCTAATTTAAGTAAGATATAATACTATTCTAATAAATATAAATATATAACTACTATTAAATAGTAATTAAAAACTTATTTTTTACTAATAGTTACTTCATACTATATTTTAAACTTTTATTTATAGTTTAAAAGTATTTTTATATAATAAAATAAATTCTAAAAATAAAAGAGAATTTTTAATTTAATAAACTACTTTATATATTTTAATATTTAAAAATATTTAAGTTTAAAATTATTTTTATTATATTAGATACTATGTTTTAGCTTTTTATTTGATTGAAAATAGTAAACTAACTGCCTTTTAAATATACTACTAATAGTATATTAATTATAATTTAAAATTTATTAATAATAATAACTTTTTTAATAACTTGGTTTTATTATAACTAATATATTAATATAAGCTAAAATATTATAATTTAATTATAATTAGATAAATAAGCAATTATTTTAAAAAGTTTTAAAAAAATATTAAAACCAATTTATAATAATTTTAAATTTAATAAAAAGATTTATTTTTTTGTTTTTTATTCTTTTTATAATTATTAGTTTTTATTAATATACTGTTACTTTTTAAATATATATATATATATATAAAATAATATTAGTTTTTTAATTTACTATTAATACTTTTAATTTATTTTTAATTACTATAATATAAAAGTTTTATAAGTTTAAAAAAAAATTATTGCTTTAAGTACTTTAATAATTTAAAATATTTTTTTACCTTTTTATATACTTTTTATTATTAGTATTTTATTTTCTATAAGCCATATTTACTTTTTTTATAATATATTTATAATTTAGCAAAATAAAAAAAACTTATTTTTAGCTATATATTTAGATTTATCTAATAAATATATTTTAAATTTATTTAAATTTATTTTAAAAAATAGTTATATTCTAATATTAAAGCTTAAATTTAGTACTAGTTTATTTTAATAATATATTATTAAGTCACAAACTTAAATATATTCTACTTTATTATAATAAAATTAAATTTATATATTTATATTTTACTATTTTTTTAAATTTTATTATATAAATTAATTTTGTTATAACTTTTTAAAATATATATTAAATAGAAAAATATTAATTTTTTAGAAAAGATCAACAATAGACTAAAAAAGTATTTCTCTAAAATAAAATTATAAAATATTTTTAATAAGAAAAATATACTAAATATATTAATATAATTTTTAGCTTTATACTAATATTATTAATAAGTTTTAATATAAAAAACTATAGCTATATATATATTCTATTATTTTTTTTTAAACTTAATATATAAGTTTATTATTTATATACTTTTAATAAATTGTTTTAATTAGTAGTTTAATTATATATATCTAGTACTATTTTTAACATTTATTATTACTATTAGCTAACTATATTTATTAACAATTTTATTTAATAATAAAAATAGAATAATTATTTTATAAATAATTTAACAGCCACAAATTTTATATTAAATTATCAATATTATAATACTTAAAATTTGTAGTTATAAATTAGTTATAAATTATTCCAATTTTATAGTATAATAAAAATATTAAAATTATTTAAAAATTTTAATAAGTATATTTTATTACTATGTATTAAAAATAATATTATTTTGAAAGTAGAATTTATTTATCTAATATTAATTTTTTTACTACAAATATTTCATCTGTAAAAGTGTTGAATATAAGTGAATTTTTTATACTAAAATTAACTTCCAATTTCTTATATAAAAATATTATAATATTTTATTCTTATTTTTTAGGTAAGCTAAATTTACAAAAAATTAAAAGTTCAGATTTTCTACTGGTATAACACCAAAAATTTAATGAGACTAAATAATAAGGTTAAGAACCTGCTATTTTTAAATTTATTTAACTATTTTGATATGTACAGAGCAGTTTCATAAATTAGTACAAATTTTTATTAAGTTAACACTTGGGGTTTATGTTGAAAAGTTGGGTTCGTTTAAGTAACTACCAACCCCCAAGTATCAATTTCATATTAATGGTAAATAAGGTAAGTATGAGGCCTATCACCAGGCCAGTAGTTAACCCAATGTTTTCAAATTTAGTTTGAAGGATATCCAATTTACATATAGTAAAAAACTCGTTGAAGAGTATAGGTAGTAGTACGTTGGCACCAACCCAAAAGAGAGTCCACGATTTAAAGAAGTTGATAACTCTGTGTAATGTGGTTGTAGCTTCCATGGTGTAGATGTACTGAGAATATACACATACGGCGAAGAAGTGGTAAGTGAGGTGAAACGGGTTCAGGTCAACGCTAAATTAGATTTTTAGGTTAGTATTTGGAAAGTGTATAAAAGCGTACGCTGAGAGGAAGGATACTGGGCCGTCTACGCAGTTGCCACCCAGTTGGAAGTACTTGAAACAACCTTGTTGTAGCCTTTTCATAGTAGGATCTAACCGTATAAATAAGTATGTTTAATAGGAAGGTAAATATTACCGGAAGCTGCGAATAATGTATACAAAGCTAAGGCTAAAACATTGACCACGGAACTGGAATGTTTACGATCAATTAACCAAAGTTGTAACCCAACTTTGATTGAATTTAAATCCAAGTTAGGATTCTTTGGATCGGTTAAAAGTTGGGTTATATGTAAAACATCGTTGAAAGCTACCGTCATACCACCACCAGTTAATGGGTGACGCATGTTAAACGCATCACCACCCACTATTAAACCAAGTTTGAGGTTGGGGTTGGGGTATAGATTAGAGTTGGGCATCACTCTCGCCTTCTGTTCGGTTACAGCTAAGTTGAAACTGGCCTTTAAAATTTAAAGTTAGTTAAGGATAAAATAAATCTGCAAAGTACTTGAATGGGTTCGGGTAATTCAGACTTTACTTTTTCGAGCATATAAGTCTAAAAAGTTGGGTTAAATTAGCTATATATTTCTATATTTAAAGTACTTGTAAATCTCCGTTACTCGCCGAAGGTAGTTTACCAGCCACATCTACAAGTACCCTAGTATCGTGGGTACCTATCTGGTACAGTAGCACTGGTCCGTTCTTAGTAATAATTACGTGTCCATGGTATTTATAAGGTAATGGGCAATCCTTTAGAACGTAACTATAAACTATAAATATTTTTG
>JAWQFY010001171.1:0-13107 GCA_037055185.1 Capillidium rhysosporum
TAAATATTATATACTTTTTAATATATAAAAAGCAAATAAATATAATTAAAAATATTTATTTTTAGCTAATTTTATCTATTTAATTTTTTTACTTTAATTTTTAAAATTAAAATCAGCTATTTTTAAAAGTAGTTAATTACTTATTTAATACTATTACTTAAAATAAAAAATAAGTAAATAAATTTTAAATTTTAGTATTAATATAAATTTTAATTAAATTATTATAATAGTAAATGTACATATTAAAACTAAAAAAGTAATTAATTAAAAATATATAATATTTAAGTATAATATTAAATTTAAATATTAAGAATAATTATTTAAATAGTTATAAAGCTTAATAAAAAAAATTATATTTATTATCTTTTTTATTAATATAAATTTTTATTTAGTTTTTTTATATTTAAGCTAATTTAAAATATAAATACTATAAAGCTTTAAAATAGCTTAAATATTTTTATAAAATTAAAGTTTAAAAATTTTATAAGTTATTTTAAAATTAAAATATTACTATTTACTATATATAAGTTATTATTTTTTAATTATAAATACTTAAAATTATTTTTTATTTTTATTAAAAAACTAGTTTAATAGTTTTTTAAAAAATTGTATAGTTTTTAGCATTTATTAAATTATTTATTATAATTAATTTTAATTTATTTAAAAACTTAATTTATTTTTAAACTTTTATTTTAAATTTATGAATTTTATTAAAATTAGTAACAACTTTATAATTTTATTTTTAATTATTATTAGTTTAACTATAAATTTTATTAAAAAATGCTATATAATTTTTTATTACTTTTTTTTAATAATTTAAATTTTTAAGCTATTATTAAAATAAAATAAAATTTAGCTAAGTATAAATTTTTTTAATTAATTTTTAATTTAAAATTTTAAAGCATTTTTTTTAATACTTTATTTAATATATATAGTTAATTAATTTTAAAAATATTTTATTTATAAGTAATGTATTTTATTTTATTAGTAAAGTTATCTACTATATTTTTTATTTTTAAAAATTATTAAAAAAATAAATATAAAATAATTTAAAAAAATATTTTAGTTTTATTAGTAGTTTTAAAAAAAAAAGATCATATTTTATTGTTTTATATTATTTTTATTTTTAAGTACTAATATTAAAATTTTATAACTAAGTTTTTAAAATAGCTTTTAAGTTTTTTTAAATTAGTATTTATTAAAATAATATTATTAATAATTTAAAAAATACATACTAATAGTTAAGCTTATACTTAATAATATAAATACTTTAAATAAATTAAAATCTAATTATATATTTTTTAAATTTTGTAATAGTATTTTGCCTAATTTAGCTAGTATCTTACTACTCTATATCACTTTAGTTTAAAGTATTATACATTTAAGCCCCCTTTCTTTTTTATGTACTTCTGGAGAAAGAGAACTATGTTTTGTAAAGAATTTAATTTATTTAAGACAGTCCTTATAGCTAATCTGAAAATATTAAGTTCATTTATTAGCAGTTAGCCTCAACTCCAACTTATAATAAGATACAGTTGTTTTCTTATAAGGATTTTCTATAAAGCTACTTTTCTCCAATGGTATGCTTTAAATTCCAGTTTTATTTTCATCCTCTTGTATTTATTTTTTACAAATTATTTTAAGTGCTAGTTTAGGTATTCAAAATCTAATTAACACTTGAACTGAATGATTCTCAAAATTTTAACTATGCTATATCCAATAAACAGTTCCTATAATAAATTTGTGTGTCACTTAAATTTGTATAATCCAATTGTTAACTCTTCTATTTGAAAATGCCAGAAACTCCAACCCCAGCTGAGGTACAAATTATCTAAAACAAAGCTAATGATAATTTTAGATAGCTGAACTGTTGAAGAAAGCTCGTGCAAAGGTAGATGCACGAATTCAAGTGTTGAACCAAGAAGCTGCTACGAATGTACCACGGCCAAACAATCAACGCCCTCCACAAAATAATAATACAAACTTGCCAGTTCGTGGCAATTCGAATTCTGGACCCCGACCAATGCCAGTTCGTCCAACTGTAGACATATTTAATCCTATAGAGTATCAAAAGAGGATCAATGAAGCTAGGAATTATATCAAGCAAATTAGCAACAAAAATGTTAGTTTTGAATTTAAATGCTTTTTTTAATTTATTTACTTCTGCAAATATAGGCTTTAGATGCTAAACAGGCGCAAGAGCCTAAAATAACCGGTGGACTGAAGAGTGAAATCCATCCCATGTTGAGACAAAATGTTGGAAAGATTGATAAAGATTCTATTGGTAATTTTATTTCTAGATCTAATTTTACCACTGCTAAGGTACTTATTTCTTTTTGATAATCTATTTATTTATTATTATTTTAGGCGAATCAAAAAATGTTTAGACCTGTTATCAAAGAGAATAAAGCACCGCCTAAGGAAGTTGACATTACTCAACTACCAACTTATGATCCTGATCTTGGTAAAGAGTATATTGCACCTAAACCTCGATTCAACAGAACTTTGAAATTCAATGAACCTGGGAAATATATAGAAAAAGCTGCACAGCTAAAATCTCAGGTAAACAATTGATTAATTTCCAAATTATAATCAAAAATAGGAAATGATGGAGCAACTTAAGAAGGACATTGAAGAAAGAGCTAAAACTGTAGGTATGGAGGATGAATTAGAGTTGGTTACTGATAAAGTGCTGAAGGTAAACTATTATTTTGATTCATTTACTACCCAACTTTTACTTATACAGTTCGTGTCCACTTATAGAAAGAGCCGCCACCTGCTGCCGAATGGTGGGATCGAAGATTTTTCCCGCCCCAGCGTCATGGACAAGAGTTGGAATTCGATTACAGCAAGGTTACCTTCGAGGTTGATAACGGTGTAGACCGGTACGTCCAACATCCAGTATCGATCCTTAACCAACGTAACAAGGATATAGTTAAGCCACTTATGCTGACTAAGAAGGAGCATAAGAAGTTACGTCGTCAACGCCGTGCTGAAGAACTTAAGGAGAAGCGCGAGAAGATCCGTCTAGGTCTCCTTCCACCCGAAGAGACTAAAGTTAAAGCTAGCAACGTGATGCGAGTTTTAGGGAACGAAGCAGTCATGGATCCAACCCAGATCGACGTCCAAGTTCGAAAGGTAGTGGCGCAACGTAAGCGTGCCCACGAACAACAGAATCTGGATCGCAAGTTAACTAAGGAGGAACTTCGTGAAAAGAATCGTCGTAAGAATGCGGAAGCGATCCGGATGCATGGTATACACTCCTTAATCTTTAAGGTAGGATATCTGAACCGACAACAAGAATACAAAGTGGATGTGAACGCAGGTCAGATGCAACTCTCCGGAGTCGCCATCATATACCGTGACTTCACCTTTATCGTGGTGGAGGGGAGTCAGAAGTACACCAACGACTACAAAAAGTTAATGCTGCGCCGTATCCAGTGGAACTCTGACTCGATTGTTCCCGATGATGAGATGGCTGTCGGTGCTGCCCTGCAACCCAACTATTGCTCCCTGGTCTGGGAAGGTAAAATCCCCTCCCGCCTCTTTCGTGGCTTCAAAGTACACCGGTGCCCTACTGCCAATCTCGCAAGGCAAACTTTAGCTCGGAACAACGCGGACCACCTGTGGGATCACGTTAGATCTATCAAGGATGAGTATGTCGCTATTGAGCCAAAGAATTTATGAGGAAAACCTATTTATTCACATTGTTTACGGTATTGAATGTATGACGATTCATATGTTTAGCTATGTTGGCGCAAATACTTATCAATAAAGACTACTAGGTTATTAGAAATTTAAATATTTAAGCATCATCTCGATTAAACTAAAATTAGATATGCTTTTTTTAGGTAAGCTTCTTTAAGAATTGTATTAAAAAAACTAAAATTTAGCTTGTAAAAATTGTTGCTTTTATAAATAAATTATTTAGCTAATGTACCACACCCTAAATTTATATAGTAGTATACTAGAAGTTAAGTGGAAAATAAGCAGTTAGAATATTTAATATATACTTTTAAACTTAAAAATAACGAGTTAAAATTAAAATAAGTATTTATTACTATTTTTATATTTTTGAAATTATAAATTACAGTAGTTAATTTTTAAAAAGGTAAAATTTTTTCTCAAATTTTTTTATATAAAATCATTTTAATAAAAAAATACTACTTTTGGATAGAAAATTATTGAATTTTAGTTATTATATATATATAAGTAATTAGGTTAATTTTCACTAATTATAATTTATAAAACAGTTATTATTAAGTAAACTAGTATATAAAAATTATTTAAGGCAAAAATTATTAAATTAATACTATTAAATAATACTTTTGCATAATTACTAATATTGCTAAAGAATTTGCATACTTAATTTTACTTTTATTAAGTTATATTTAAGACAATAAGTAAGTATAAAAACTTACTTAAATTTTAAAATTAAATTTAAACTAATTTTAGTTAAATTTTTTAATATTTTTATACATTATTTATTAAAAATACTTTAACAAACTAAGATATTAAAAAGTATAATATAAAAAACAATATATTTTTAGAATTTTTATTTTATAAATACTTTAAATATTATAAAATTTTAATATTTAAAAAACTTAATTTATTTATTTTATTTTATTTTATTTAATAAAAAAATCTAATAATATATTAAATATTCTTTAATTATTTTATTTATATAAGTTTTTATTTATAATTGATTCTATTTTTTTAAATTTTTTTAAAAAATTTATTTAAAGCTACTTTAGTTATTTATTAAAATTTATCTTAAATTTTAATTAATTTAGCATTTAAATATTTTTAGTAAAATTAGAATTTAACAAGTTTATTAGCTTTTTACTATGTAAAAATTAGTTTAAATATATAATATTATTAGTTACTGATTTAAAATTTTAATTATTTATATTATATATAAAAATAATAAATATGCTTTATTTTACTCTATTTATAAAACTAATATAATAATTTTGAAAATTTTATATATAGTTTTTAGCATTTATTATTATTTTAACTATAATTAGTTTAAGCTATTTAAAGTATTTATTTAAATATAAGTATTTGAAAAAATTATTAAATTTTACTTTAAATTTACTAAATTTATTAAAATTATTAATAATACTATAATTTACCTTTATTAGTAATAAAATATTTATTACATAATTATTTTATTAATATTTTTTATTTTTATTTTATTAATATTTTTTATTTTTATTTAAAAACTTTTTATGAATAGCTAATATAAAAGTTAAGTTTAATTTTTTTTAAAAAATAGGTAAAGCTAATTATATATATATTATATTATTAAATTTTTAATATAATTATATTAAATAACTAAAATTATTTTTAAAACATTAATTTTTATATAACTTTTAGTGAATTACTATACTTTTAAGCTTTTTAATATATAAAAATTTTGTTTCACTTTATTTATTTTTAGTTAATTTTATCAGCTTAATTTTATATTTAATTATTATAATTAATAAATATGTTTTTTATATTTAGTTTTAATATTAATATATTAGTTTAAACTACAATTATACTTTGTTAAAAAAAGTTGAGGTAAAAAGTAAATAGTTATGGATAATTTTCAACTATAGAAAATATATTCATATTAAAGTAGTTATTGTAAGGTACTACATTTCTAAAAATATTAACTAAGCTAAACTTTAAATAAATTTAAATACGTTTAAAATTTTATTAAATGTACTATTATTAAAATATTATATAATAAAGTTTTTATAGGTAGAACTATTTACTAACTTTATTTAAAAATTAAAAAATAAAAGTTAATTTTAAGTTTACTACAAAAGTTCGAAGTAAAAATCAATTTATATCCATTTTTATTTTGCTTTAATTAAATAATTTAATCAAAATTTAATTTTAACTAATGTACAAAATGATAAGTTTTTTCTGTAGGGTTATTAGAAATTATATTTAATTTATAAAAATTAGTTTCTAGCTTGTTAATAAATTAACTGTAAAATTTACCTTTTTATAGTTATAGACCGAAATAAAAGGTAAAATAGTAAAAGTAAACTGGTTGCATTTATAATTAAATATACAATTCAAACCGATGAAATTAATATAGGTCCGCTCCACTACCTAAAACATTTAGTTTATTTATGAGATGGTTGTTTCGAAAGCGAGATCGACGTATTGTTTTGTGAATGTTCTGGTGATACGTGGGTACCCAACCGCATAACGAGGCCTAAGTTGAATCCTTTTTGTTCCCCAGTCCCATTACTTCCGATACTATGGTTGGAACTGGTAGAGAACCAGGGATGGGTAAGTGCCTGTTTAGCAGTAGGTCGCGCACAGTCTTGGTGTGCCATAAGTTGCTGTAATAAGTTCTTAGCTAGAGGTGAAAGTAGTTCGGTATGCTTCTCTTTATGGTAGTTCGGATGCAAATGGCTATGTGGAGGAAAGTTAGGTGTCGATGAAGAGGTATCGATCGATCGAATTGACCTAGATCTTGAAATTTGGAAAGTAACATGGTCATCCCCAACACTCAAATTCGAACTAGAGTCGTTGTTAATATTGTGGTTGGGATGTAGTAAATCGGTGTTAGAGTTATGTTTGGAATTACTGGAACTTGGCTGGTTCGGATACTCACCAGTAAGCAGGAGGTGTGCTACTACGCCTAAAGAATAAATATCAGCTGCTTGACCGTACCGCTTCCCTTCGCCAACTTCGGGCGCAGTAATAGCAATTTGATGTATCCTACGTAGCCTCTGTTCCAAATTTAACCCTTCATCGCTGTCGGGTATCTTCGGTCGCAATCGGTTCCCTTCGTATCGGCCGATGTAGACTTGTTCGTTGGTAGTACGGTAGAACAGAGAATTTAAAGATAGGTCACCATGTGTTACACCATGCTCGTGCAAGTAATTTAAACCTAACAGGATCTGATGGATCCAATTTTTGACTAAAGATTCGGTATACGCTTCATCCAGGTTTTGTATAGCTGTAGTAAGTAATTGGATATCGTCGTGCAATACGTAGATAAAGTAAAGGTACTTATCGTCGTCGTAGATCGATTTTAAAGGCATAAGGTTAGGATGGTACACTTTACGTAGTATAGCTACCCGTGTCATTATATCTTGGATACAAATTTCAGGTGCTATGAAGTTCGATTTACAATGTTTCTTCAATCCAAATCGTTTTCGATGGTGGTGGTGGTGATGATCCTCGTTATGATGGTGTTGCCTTTTATCGTGGTGCCAGAACCTAAAGTTATACTTGTGGTCATTACTGTATTCGTAACTCCCATCTTTGCTTTTAGCGTTGTGTTCCGACTTACTATCCAGCTGTGAATCGGGTTTGTGGTTATGAGTAGGGTTATAATCGAAGATATGGATTAAATTGTAAAAAGCTTGAAAGTGGTGGTGGTGGTCGTGATTCTGTTCAATTATTACCATACCGGTAGCTAACTCCATACTTTTGTTAAACTGTACTCGGTTCTGCTCTTCAACATCCAGATCCTTATCGTCAATCGTCGTCTTATCAACTACCGTCTCACTCCATTCTACTGGGTGGTAGATCCCTTCCATCGGATTGCAGTGTAACTTCAAAGTAGTAGGTAGATGTATACCTAACTTGTGCATCGCTTTCTTCATACCGTGTTACTATAACAAAATACTATTTAAGAAAGTAGAATTGTACTGTACCACTAAACTTTATACAGGGTTGGAATGTCGGTTTAAGGGAAATCATATTTTGTTATAGTTGAATCAAATTTTAAGTTATTTGTACCCCTATTAAACAATTGTATTTAATTTATATTTTGTACCAATTAAAATCTCGATCCCTTTTTATTAAAAAAATAAAGTTCTCGATTTTATTACTGTTACAATTCAAGTACGAAACTCCATTTATTTTAATGATGAAATATAGTTTTAAAAGTGATGTAAATTAAAATTTTAAATTTATTAATATTAAAATAAAATCTAATTTTTAGATTTCATTTTTTTTTAAAAAATGAAGGGAGGACAGCTATTATTAAAAGAGTAAATTTATTTTACCACCCGCCCTACCCAACTAATTGTAAGTACAGCGGTATAATAGAGTTGAATTAGGAGAAGTACTTTTAACTAAAAGGTAGTATAAAATTGGATCCGATCCAGTTTTTAATCAGTTCGCACTCCTTTTACAAAATAAACTAACAAAATTGTCTAAGTTATAAGAAACGTTACGATTGTAGAACTCCTTTATAAAATTATTTAGCGTTTCGAAGCGTAGAATCTAGTTTTAAATATTAAATTCGAAGCGGCAATTTTATAACCAATTTAAAGAAAAGGAGCATCAATTTATCGAAAATGTATTTGAGTAAACCTAGATTGCTAAATAGTTATTTTAAACAAATTTATAAGTATTGTATACTATACTTTCATTTACATCCGTTAAAGTAAACTGGTCCTTTAAAAGTTTATATATTAGCAATATTTTTCGAATCAAAATATCTTTTATCAAATTTATTAACTAAAACTAGTTCCCGAAATATTTTAATAATAACTGATTAAAGCTCCTCATCAATTATTATTTTTTATCTGTTAAAAAAAATTTATTGATTTAACAACCGATTCTAAATATCATTTTAAGTTTTTTTTAAAAAAAAGGTAAAATATATTAAATAAATGAACTAGAATAAAATAGAACTTATGCTTCACCAAATTTTTAAGTAGATAAACGGAATATTTTAAAATAAAATAATTTAAATTAACTAATAATAAAATATTGGAATACTTTATTTAAAAAAATATATATATAAATTGTACTATTTAATACTATAGCTACTTTACTTTAAATAAAGTAATCTAATAAACTAATAATGATCACCAACTTACCAATTTAAGAATAAGCAGGTATTAGTTTTAAGTTAAATTTTAAAAAGTTATTTAATTTATTAGTATTGTAACTAAATTAATATCGAAATATAAACTTCCCTATTAAGTTTAAACCCAAAAAAATATATATATTTGGAATTAGAACTGTTTTTCTGCAGGACCGATAATATTTCTAAGTTATTTTTACAATTTTTTAACCTAAAAAGATAACTATTTATATATTTCTATCTACTTTCTCTTCCTTTTTAAATGCTAATAACTAATATATTAAAAATTTTAACCTATAAAATAGATAGAAAGTATTAATAAAATTATTTACATAAGCTGTAGTTTATATTAGTATATAATGCTAACTTTAAATTTAATTACACTAGTTTAAATTTATTCTTATTGGTTATTTTAGTACAAATTTACTTTTAATACTTTTTAAACTAACAGATATCTACTACCAGTTTAGAAAAAATTAAAAATAATATATAATTTATTTATAATTTTATAAAAAGTTTAAAGATAAAATTTAACTATTTTTTATTAAATACTTACTATCAGTTACTATAAAAAATAGTAAAACTACTTTAGTTAAAATATATATATTGTTTATTTTACCTATCTTTTCTAATTTTTTAGTATAGTTATTACTAAAAACTTTAGCAAAATATATACTTTATTTATTTTTAATTTTTAGTATTTACTTTCATTTTATAAATAGCTATATAATATATTTATTATTTTAAAGTATTAAAATAGTATATGAAATAACTAATTTTTAGTATAATATAGCTAATCTAATTACTATTATTAGCTTATATATCTAACTTTAAGTTTTATTATTAACTACTATTATAATTTTAAAAATATATATTATAAATTATTATACTATCTTAATAAAAATAATATTTAAAAAAATAGCAAAATTATAGTATTATAAAATAAAAGTAATATATTTTTATTATAAACTTATTTAAATAATTTTTGTTACTACTCTATTTTTATAGTAAAAATATTAGTAAAATTATATAAAAATAATAATAAATATTAATCTAAATATTTATAAATTAGTTTATATATTAGTTTATATAAAGCTATAAAGAATAGTAGCACTTTATATTATTTACTATTATTATTTTTAAATTATATACTACTAGATATTAATTTTGCTAAATACTAGTAAATAAAATTATATATATATTATATATTTTTTATTTATTTTATATCTAAAAAAAGCTTATTTTTAAAATTTATATTAATTTAAAAATAAAAAATAGAAAATAATAATTTTTTTTTCTAAAATAGCTAGATTAAGCTTTTTAAAAATTAGATAAATTTAGGTTATTTTAATAATTTTATAAATAAAAAAGTAAAAACTATTATTAAATTAATAAATTTAATAATATAATTTAAATATATTATTAATTTTATATATTTATTGCTTTTTTAAAACCTATTAAAAAAGTTAATTTATTTAGTTTTATTTATATTATTATTATTATTATTTAAAAGCTAATAACTTAAATATTAATTTATTAAAAAAAATATAGTTAAAATAAAATAAAATACTTATAAAATACTAAAATTTACACTTTTTATCTAATTAGTTTTACATTTATTTATATAGTTGAATCACTTAATTAAAAAGTTTACTTATAATATTAGTTTTTAATTTATATATAAGTACTAATAATTTAAACTAAGAACTAAATATTAATAAAGTTATATTTATTTTTAAAATTGAATTGAGATTTATTTTAAAAATCATTTTTTAAATAATATAGCTAAATAATCTTAAAAAAATATAAACTAATTAAAACTAAATATTATAAAGTTTAACTATTAAGTATAATATACTTAAACCTATTAAAATAGTATAAAAAGTTTATATATTGCTATTTCTAAAATACTAAGCTCTTATAAATAGTTAATATATATATAAAGATAGAGAAATATCATTTTTTAAATATAAAGATGAAAAAAGTCAGATATATCTAGTAGGTTACTATAACTATAAATTTGATTATTTATTTAATAAATATATTCTATCTTTTGCTAATTAGATATATTTCTATAAATTTTGATATACTTAATATAGGTAAATATAGAATGCAATTAATAAAGAATCCAATAGTAACAAGAGTAAGATTCAGTAATAAAGACACTACTTATTATGATTTGTATCAAAAGAAAGTTATTTGAAAGCGTATATAAAAATATAACTTCCCAAATAAATTTTAGTACATTAGTAACAGTTATTAGCCTATAACATCCATCAGTGACAGACCGTCATAGTAGAAAGCACTAAATGATCATTTTGTAGATGCTCTTAGCCACTACTATGTCCATATCCCACAGCATGTTTGTGTAATTTAGTTTCATTAGATGATAAAGTTTAATTATTAATTAGTTATTCCGAACGAATGCTTAAGATAGGGTATAATGAGATAAAACTTGTTATTTTTTATGAAGTTAATACTTATAAAGATGTTATTATTTATTTAAGTTCGGCTGATGGCTAAAACTAGCGATTTTATCTAATGAAATCGATGCTCTGACGGTTTATTCTTTAATACGGCAGCACTAAGTTATGCACAAGTTAAGAATTTAAATTCTATCAGATTTATAGTCTGAAGTTTGAAGATAAAATAAAGTTATATTGTTATATAACCACAGAAGAATATATAAATTAATTTCAACATACTAAAAAAATTGGTAAATAGTTTAAAATACAAAACCTTGTCTTTAGCTAAACCTGACCATAGAAAACTATTCTTTACTTTTTTGTTTAGTATACGTAACAAAATTTAAATATATATCCTGAATAAGTTATCATTTTTACATTATATATTTATTTATGAATAAAGTTGCTTTGAGCATGGGTATGCCAAAGGGTAATATATCGAGCGCTTTGAAGAGTACACTCTTAATAGTAAATGTTTTATTTATTAACGAAATATAAGCAACCCACTTTAAAAAATGGTTAGTCATTTAAAAAGATTATTTTGTAGTGACCTCAAGACTTCAGGAATATATCAGTAAACTTGACGGAGAAACTTTTCATCTCGGAACTTAAGAAAGAAACTCACCCTCTAGTGCCACTTTTCTTTGTAATGTAGCATAAATGTTTGTTAGTATAAGTTGACTAGACCATACCGAAGCTAATTTTTTGGAAGATAGATTCACAGTCAATATAGTTTCGAAAAATGAAGATATATGCTATTTTAAATGTATTAGGCCTGAGTTGCGCTTTGCAAACAACCTTCCTCAATAAAAAATTATCAAACACATTCGATAAAGATTTAGCTTTAACCAAGTTAAGGGAATATCTCAAGATTAATACAAGCCATCGCGGGCCAGGACTTTATCCTAACTATACAGAATCTGTCGATTTTTTATTAAATTACGGTAAAGAATTAAATTTGAAAACCGAAGTTTTCACAGTAAGTTGTATAAATTATTTTGTTATTAAGTGTAGATAGTGTAAACCAGGGAAACCAACAGTCATATTAAGCTGGTTACCGTCTGATAGTAACAATAACGAAACTAGCTTATTACTTAATAGTCATATGGATACAGTACCTGTAGTAGAAGTAAATATCTAAAACAAATCAAAGTATTAATCGATCATAGTCCAATTGGAAATTCCCTCCATACAATGCCACTCTTAGCCGTGATGCCTCTAATAACGAAATAATTGTAGGTCGTGGTAGTCAAGATTGTAAATCAGTGACCATCATGTATTTAGAGTCTATACGTACACTTCAGAAACAGTTTAAAGATGGACCTCCTAGACCAGTTCATATTACTGTAGTACCTGATGAAGAGGTAGGAGGTCAGGATGGAATGGTATGTTTTAGCAAAGATCCTCAATTTCATCAAAAAATAGGAAATATAGGATTGGTATTAGACGAAGGTAGCTTCATTATAATTTTTGAATTAATTTATTATTATTAGGTGCTTATTCCTTAGACCCTGTTGTTGGAGTTTTCTACGGTGAACGAGTTCAATCGTAATTTTATTTAAAAAATTAATTAATTAATATTCTTTGTAGTGCTTTTAAAATTATTGCTAAAGGTGATACTGGACATGGCTCATTATTTATTGGAAATTTAGCTACCGATAAACTTGTAAGTTTACATTTAAAAATATTAGAATTAAAAGAAATAGGCTAAATTTGAAGCGGAAGCTCGACTCTTCAGAGCTAAAGAACAACATCGACTTTTACGACAAAAATTGGAGTTAGGTGATGTCACTATTATCAATTTGAACT